>JAHHZJ010003327.1:0-41209 GCA_021437245.1 Aegilops speltoides
CCCGGTGATTATGACCGAATCTGACACCATTATTTTAGTCCTTGCGCATTTCTGACCACCGTATACAATGGTGTCTCATGGAGAGTACCTTCAAGGCAGGAAGCCAAACCCACGGCGGCTGCCAACAAAAGGTCGATCCGGCCCAATGACGGAAGAAGAGTCGGTATGGATCGAGAAACATCGCCCATAGCTATATAGCTTCATGATTTGTATTTTAGGGCGAAGTTCTTAGGAAGTGTTTGAATGCTCATGACCTTTGCGGGAGAAAAGAGTGCCCGCCCGAATTGTGGGCGTGGAGGTTGCCAACCAAGCCTCGCCAGCCGGGATCAACACACAGTGCGGAGGAGAGGCGGCGCAAAGCGCGAGCAGATACTCCTCAGCGGAGGATGCCCGACGAACTATCGCCACAGTCGAGGTGGAGCGCCATGAACCATAAGCGCCGCGGATAGCTTTTCGTGGCGTGCTTCTCCCTGAGGCGTTGAGCGCCTTTAGCAGAGGGCGCGCACCTCCGTGCCGCTCAAGATGGTTTGACGAGGCTGCGGGCTGATATGTAAAAGACATCTGGGTAGAGATTTTAATAGTTGTATATGCGGTAGCCCCGAGACTTAAAGTAGTTAGAGTAACTAATTTAAGGATCATTTGATATCTTGAGGATCTTATAGAAGAATACCCAATTGTCCCGGGGCTACAAGAGTGCAAGGCCCAACTTGAGGCGCACTGCTGCCGGAGGAAACACAGAGGCCCCTCCGGGTAACACATTATTTCAAAAGATAAGCGATTGTGCAGCGTGTGTGTAATCGACAATGATCTGCAGATCTTTGCGGACTGGATCGGACAAGCAACAAGCTGCTGCGCTTGGTGAAGGCGGCGAGAGGTGCTGCGAAGGTCGTGCGAGAAAGGAACAAGCTCAGGATGCCGCCCAGCTTGGAGAGGAGCTGAAAGGAGTTCGGGCGAGCTTTGTATGGCTCCGTGAAGGAGAATCAAGCGGCTTCATCGCGGCATCTATAGTAAGTGCTTGGCGAACTCCTTTGAAAAGAAGAGTTCGTGAGGAAGTCAATGTGAGAAATATATGCGTGGGGTGTGCTCACAGTGCGCCTGCGGAGAGATGCCCGTATCAGCGGGTGATCAACTTCTGAGCTGGTGCAACTGCTCAAGCAGAGTCGGCGGCGATGGCGGCGTCGTCGAGCTTTATGGCCGTCCCTCTCCCTACCGAGGGCCTTGGAGAGCTTGCGGGAAGCTTGAGGAGGCGGCAGGCGCTTCCGTTTATGGAAAGATATCGGCCTGCCGCCAAGGTGCCGAGGAGGCTGGGCCATGGTGAAGGCAGCGAGTGCGAAGGCGTATCCCAACCACATGGCGAGTCGGACGGTGGGGCCCGATGGGAAGGAGATCCTGTGAGTTTAGTGTCTGCGGCCAAGTAGAGTTGGCGCTAAATATTCCAGCAGGAATTGTAAATTAGACAGCACATTAGAGCGGGATTGAGGAGGAATCTGATCGGTCGATTTGACAATGTATTTTAAAATGACATGTAAAATGCCTTCTAGCGGATTGTAGATCGTTTGTCTTTGCCAACCTTTTAAGCTTCAACCTCGGGACCCTAGAGTCCGGTGTTGGGAAACGTAATAATTCAAAAATTTCCTACCCACCGCCAAGATCATGGTGATGGCATAGCAATGAGAGGAGAGTGTTTGTCCGTACCCTCGTAGACCGTAAGTGAGCGTTTAACTGCAGCGGTTGATGTAGTCGTCGTCTTCACGATCCGACCGATCCAAGCACCGAGCGTCTGGAGACCTCGAGTTTAGCACCGTTCAGCTCGATGGCGATCTCCGCCCTCGATCCAGCAAAGGCTCGGAGATGAGTTCCGTCGGCCGACGGCATGGTAGCGATGATGATGTTCTACGGCGCGAGGCTTCGCCTAAACTCATGACGATATGACCGAGGTGGAATATGGTGGAAGGGGCACCACACGGCTAAGGAATGATCCATAGATCAACTTGTGTGTCTATGGGGTGCCCTACTCCCGTATATAAAGGAGGGAGGGAGGCGGCCGGCCTTTGGCGCGCCAAGGGAGGAGAATCCTCCTCCTAGTAGGAGTAGGATTCCTCCTTTCCTACTCCTATTAGGAGGAAGGAAGGGGGAGGGGGAAGGAAGGCGCCCCCCCCTCTAGTCAATTCGGACTAGAGGAGAGGCGCCACGGCCCACCTGGCTGCCCTCTCTCTTCCACCTCGGCCCATGTGGCCCATTAACTCTCCGGGGTTCGGTAACCCCGGCACTCCATTTTCTCGAAAACTTCCGGAACCTTTCGGTGTCGAATATGGTCGTCAATATATCAATCTTTATGTCTTGACCATTCGAGACTCCTCGTCATGTCCGTGATCACATCCGGGACTCGAACAAACCTCGGTACATCAAAACTTATAAACTCATAATAAAGCTGTCATCAAAAGCGTTAAGCGTGCGGACCCTACGGGTTCGAGAACTATGTAGACATGACCTAAAACCATTCTCGGTCAATAACCAATAGCGGCACTTGGATGCCCATATTGGTTCCTACATATTCTCTGAAGATCTTTATCGGTCGAACCGCATAACAACATACTTTGTTCCTTTGTCATCGGTATGTTACTTGCCGAGATTAGATCGTCGGTATCAATACCTAGTTCAATCTCGTTACCGGCAAGTCTCTTTACTCGCTCTGTGTCGTCATCTCATAACTAACTCATTAGTTACATGCTTGCAAGGCTTAGGTGATGAGTATTACCGAGAGGGCCGAAGATACCTCCCAGAGCAATCGGAGTGACAAATCCTAATCTCGATTTATGCCAACCCAACATGTACCTTCGGAAACACCTGTAGAGCACCTTTATAATCACCCAGTTATGTTGTGACGTTTGGTAGCACACAAAGTGTTCTTCCGGTAAATGGAGTTGCACAATCTCATAGTTGTAGGAACTTTGTATAAGTCATGAAGAAAGTAATAGCAGTATACTAAACGATCAAGTGCTAGGCCAACGGAATGGGTCATGTCAATCACATCATTCTCCTAATGATGTGATCCCATTAATCAAATGACAACACATGTCTATGGTCAGGAAACATAACCATCTTTGATTAATGAGCTAGTCAAGTAGAGGCATACTAGTGACTATGTGTTTGTCTATGTATTCACACATGTATCATGTTTTCGGTTAATACAATTCTAGCATGAATAATAAACATTTATCATGATATGTGGAAATAAATAATAACTTTATTATTGCCTCTAGGGCATATATCCTTGATCTCCCACTTGCACTAGAGTCAATAATCTAGATTACATAGTAATGATTCTAACACCCATGGAGTCTTGGTCTTGATCATGTTTTGCTCGTGAGAGAGGCTTAGTCAGCAGTCTGCAACATTCAGATCTGTATGTATTTTGCAAATCTCTATGTCTCCACTTGGACTTGGTCCCGAATGGAATTAAGCGTCTCTTGATGTGCTTGGTCCTCTTGTGAAATATGGATTCCTTTGCCAAGGCAATTGCACGATATTATCACGAGAAGATCTTCATTGGTCCCAATGCACAAGGTATGACACCTAGATCGAAATGAACTCCTTCATCCAGACTCCTTCATTAGCTGCTTGAGGAAGAAGCTATGTACTCCGCTTCACATGTAGATCCATACGGCGCTTTGTTTAGAACTGCACCAACTTACAGCTCCACCGTTTAATATAAACACGTATCCGGTTTGCGATTTAGAATCGTCCGAATCGGTGTCAAAAGCTTGCATCGGCGTAACCATTCGACTAGCTCTTTGTCACCTCCATATCTGAGAAACCTATCCTTAGTCCTTTTCCGGTATTTCGGGATGTTCTTGACCGCTGTCGTTGATCACTCCTAGATTACTGGTACCTTCTGCCAAGCTTATTGCTAAGCATACATCGGTCAGTACACAGCATTGCATACATGATAGAGCCTATGGCTGAAGCATAGGGAACATTTTCATTTCTCTCTATCTTCTGCGTGGTGGGCATTGATTTTGACTCAACTTCACACCTTGTAGCACAGGCAAGAATCCTTTCTTTGCACGATCCATTTGAACTTTTCAAAATTTTGTCAAAGTATGTGCTTTGTGAAAGTCCTATTAAGCGTCTCGATCTATCTCTATAGATCTTGATGCCCAATATAGCAACTTCACGAGGTCTTTCATTGAAAACTTTTATTCAAGTATCCTTTATGCTATCCAGAAATTCTATATCATTTCCAATTAATAATATGTCATCAACATATAAAACTATATCGATTGTACTAAGGTAGGGGTACCTCGGTACCCCAACGTACTGCAGGCGATTCTGACTCCAGCAGCAAGGCTTATCACGTGCACGCGAAGACCTTCTGCTCCATGTAAAGCCATTCAAGAACAAAGTGTACAAGGCAGAAGATCGAGACCCGGCAAGCGGAGCTTCTTGCTCATCAGGCTCAAGATCACATCACTTACATACGACCCGGCGAGAAGAGCTCGTCGGGAAGACTAGAAAGATTACATCGTAGAAGACCGCCTTGGCGCGCATGCGTCTCGGCGAGGGCGGGGGCTGGCAAGATTCTGAGCCGGCAAGCTCCGGGCCCGGCAAGTCAAGTCCCGGCAAGGTGCTTGCGGAAGAGTCTTGTTGTGTGCTGCGCTCCAGCTCATCCGCCCAGCGTCGCACAGGACCTTTCCGAGGCAGCGTGGCGGATGGCTGTGCAACTGAGGACACGGTGGCATTTCACGGTGGTGGATCCATCGCCGTGGCGGACGAGGCGCAAAGGCGGGAGCTTTTTGGGTCGGCGGCGGCGGGCATTAAATGCCCTTGTCCCCTCATCAAAAGTAGGTAGAAACCCTTTGTTCATGCCTGTAGCTTCTTTGTTCCCTTTGTTCCAACTACCACCTCTTTTACCTTTTTACCCCTTTCTCCTACGTTGACACCTGTCGGTGACCCCTTGCACTATAAAAGGAGGCCCATGCACAATGTGGGGGGGGTTCGGAACCTTGGCGACTCTCGCGCTTGAGAGGTTCGGCTCACTCGATACACGCATCGCCACCATACGCTCGTACTCGGGAGCAAGCTCAATACAAACACAAAGCAGCAGTAGGGGTGTTATCTCTCCGGAGAGCCCCGAAGCTGGGTAAAAAAACCCGCCCGCGTGCTCGCCTCGATCTGCTCTCTGTGCCTCCTCCGCCCTCGTACCGCACTCACAAAGGGGCCCCGGCCCCATAGGTGTCCTTGGCCAGGCGGCATCTTTCCCCGACATCTCTGGCGCGCCCGGTAGAAGCGTCGAGGTGTCGCGGACCTGATCCGGCGTCTGCGAGCGCGCTCACCATCAACCTCTCCAATCTCGCCAACAACCGTCAGCGACTACGCCATGGCCCGAAGAAGAAGCCGGGGCTGCGAACTTCCGTCTGCATCTTTTCGCCGCCACGGGCAGCGGTGGGCGGAGGAAACGCCGGCGGAAGGTGGCGCGCCGAAGACACTGTGGCGCCACGGATCGAGGCAGGGCGGGTGACCGCGCGGTCTCCGCGGATCCACGTCCATCTCAGCTACAGCGACCAGCAGCGCCATACCACGGGAGGTGGTATCCGCTTTCTTGAGGCAAAAGCTACCGGAGGCTCATGGGGCGCTCGGGACAACGTCCGGACACGCCAGCGAAAGCGCGCGGGGAGACCCTACTCCTTCTAACCTGTTAGGAGTCGAGCCTACCCGCTCCTTGCACGCTCGCTCCGCTCCCCTCACTCCGGCGAAGCGCTCGTGGCGCAACTGCTCCTCGACTTCCCTCGGCGGACAAGGCGAAGGCTGGAGGCCACCATCAAGCACAGTGGCCGCCCAAGCAACGACCCTTCGCGAGGGCAGCGGCCTCGCGGGCGGCAAGCTGAAAAGCGAAAGGCTATGGCGACAAAGGCGCTGAGGTGCAACCTCGATGCACTCCCGCCCTTGCGAAGCAAAAAGCGCCGTCCAGCAGGAACAACGCCGGCGGCAGCTCCGCAGCGTCGTCGGATCCAGCGGGCTCGTCGGGATCAACGCCCGAGTCTCGGCGACCGGCGACAAAAACGCTTCGGACCACGATCGGCGCCGCGCGGCTTCGGCGACAATCGGAACAGAAGCTGAAGCAGCTGTCGGCAGCGTCGCGCCCGGTGAACGAGCGACTTGCCGTGCAGCGGCGAGCTGCCCTGCGTTCACCGCGAGCTTCGGCGCGTCGATGTTAGCATGAAGAACTTCAAGCCCGGCGTGCGGAGAAATGCGGCGGCAAAGCGCACCCTCGGAGTTCCTCGGTGTCTACACCATCGCGGTGCGAGCTGCGAAGCGGCGACAAGATACGGCGAACTACTTCCCGCTTCGTGCTTAGGCGAGCGTTCGTTCTTGGCTTATGCACTTGCGGGCTCCATTTCTTCTTGGGCGACCTTTGCCATCAGTTTGTTGGCGCCTTCCTTTGGCGGCCACAAACCCCACCGGAAGCGATCTCCACATTTTGGCGAAGGAAGGGAATCCCTGCGCAAGTATATCAACGCTTGGTCATATGCGGCACAACATCCTGATGTCCACCTGCGCGGTTATCGGCGCGTTCCACGAAACGTCGCGTAACCGCGCATCTTGTCGAAAAATGGCGATGACCAAGATTCGGGACGTCGGCGACTCTATGCTCACGGCGACAAGTGTGCCCAGCGGAGGAGGAGGAGACTCCCGGGGAGGATCTTTGGCGCGGGAGGAAGCGATAGTGGCGACAGCGCCCGGCAAACAAGGGCGGCGGCGGAACAACAGAAAGAACAAGAAAGAGGTGCTTGCCGAGAAGCCCGACAAGGAGGCTCCCACCAAGCAAACACAGGGTTGCTTCTCCGGCAAGAACCTGCCTATGGCGGCAGCCGACAAGCGAGGCGGCTCCGACAAGCAATCTTGCAAAATCCACGCACCAAGGGCCCACGATCTCACCAAGCGCAAGCGCGTCGAGTACCTCGTCGAGCAGCAAAAAGCTAATCTGAGCGCGACAAGGAGAAGGCCCAAGGTGGCGGAGGAGAACCCGAGCAAGCGGCCGTTCAATGGCGGGGAGGGCGTCGCGACAAGGCTAAGCGGCGGCAAGGTGATCGACCTCCCGGGGCGCGACAAAGATGAAGAAGGCGGCGAGGAAGACATGGAAGATGAGGATGGCGGTGGCGGGAGTTCGAGAAGGCCACGGAAGTCTGTGAAGAAGACAAGGGCCAATTCGGCGGGTGCTCTGGTGCACCTCCGACAAGCGCACCTCTCCGGTGCCGCTGCCGTCGAGGGCCAGCGCCATCGAGCTCCACCGGCAGCGAAGCCCGGCAAGGGCAACTCGGTACCCAGCCCGGCAAGAATAGCTCTGGTGCTACTCCGGCAAGCGCACCTCTCCGAGTCTGCTGCGCCGCCGTCGAAGCGATGCCATCGAGCTCCACACGCGATGGGAAGCGAAAAGCGACAAGAACAGCTCTGGCGCCCGCTCCACAAGCGCACTTCTCCAGTGCCACCGTCGAGGGCGTGTCATCGAGCTCTACCGGCCAGTTTCAAACTTTTGAGTTGTATTCCTGAAATTTCATACCTTGTATGGAGAACACATGCGTATGGGAATTGAGTCGTGGCTAAGTTAAGCCCCTGATGCATTTCGAGTCCGCTCAGCGATGAAGGCGGCTGCAACTAGCCCGACAAGTTCTTCTGCGGGCAACACGCCAGTGAACTGCTGATGTTCGCACTCAGCAAGTGTGTTTCTTGCGGCGAGGTTCCACAGCGTGAGGTGAAAACATCTCGAGGAGGAAATCAAGGGAAAGCGCGGCCTTGCGGATCGCGAAGAGTAAAAAAAGCTAAGTCATCGAGCTTTTGTGCAAAGCACTACTTGGTTCCATGCGTTTTTATGTTATGTTCCTCGTGCTTTCGTTCTTCGTCGCGATGCTGTCTTGCGGAGGAACCTACCAGCGGGTAGCCGCATCCTTATCTTGCTTCGAGCACACTCAGCGATTTAAGTGAGCTGCGCTAAGTGCAGCGCCCTTGTTTAGTTTTCGAGTCCGCTCAGCAACCTAAGTGCGTTCGCGACTAGCAGCTGACAAGGTTGCTTGCGGTAGGACCTTGGCCCGACAAGCTGCTTGAGTTGACATCTCAGCACTCGCGACAAGGGCCACTTTGCGGCAAGTTTCCACAGGCGTGGGGTAAGCGCACAAAGGATGTAAAGTAGAGGGTGTGGCGTAGCAAGCCTGCCGTAAATACTTTTCGTATGGGAAACTTGCTTGTTGAGGCAGGTCGTGGCCCGATTCGCCCTTGGTTTGTTTCGAGTCCGCTCAACAAACACAAGCGGCTGCAACTAGCCGACAAGGTTGCTTGCGGAAGCTTACCGCCCGGTGAACTGCTGATGTTCGCACTCAACAAGCGTGTTAAGCGCCCGGCAAGCTTCGAGGCGTAGAGTGTAAACATCACGAAGGGCAAGGCCGCGGCATCGCGTTGCAAGTTACGAAGAGATTCGTATACATATACATGTAAATGATGAAGCTGTTGCGAGAACTAGCTCAGCTGTTTTCATGGCGAAATTGCAGCGACAAGGAGAAGCGGAAGAGCACACCAGCACCTGGATTTTGGCGGGCGAGTCGGCTGGGGCTGCAGTGCCAAGATTCCTCTCCGGTGAGCTAAGGTCGCCGGGGCTCTGAAATCAGATAAGTTTTTCATCCCTCGTCATGCATCCTCTCATGGACCGGGAAAGCGAGTTGCGTCTTTGAGCGGCGTGTCTTGTAAAACCCATGCGGCGGAGGAGCCAAGTCGTAGCACAGTTGCGCCCTTGTTTTGTTCGGAGTCCGCTCGTGACACGCCAAGTGTGCTGCTGCACCCTTATCTTGCTTTCGAACACGCTCAGCGGTTAAAGTGAGCTGCGACAAGCTTCGCCCTTGTTTCGTTTCGAGCCTGCTCGGCAAGTTAAGTCATAAGCGGCCCGGCAAGGTTGCTTGCGGAAGCAACACCGCCAGTTGAACTCTTGATGTCTGCACTCGGCAAGCGTGTTACACCGGCAAGCTCCTGAGCGTAAGGAACATTCAAGGCGAAGTCAAGTAAAAGCGCGGTCGACAAGCATTCCCTCTTTTCATTAAAAACATCTAATTTGATACAAGTCCATAGAGGATGAAAAACATGCGAGAGGATTACACATTTTGAATACAGCTAAGGCCCAAAGGCTTACAAATTGAAAGATAAGATGCAGTGATCCCTCTCTTGTTTCTCTGTTGGGAGTTCGGGAGGTAGGTCAAGGTCCCGGCAGAGGAGCTTGCGGGAAGAGCAAAGGCGCCTAGGAGGCATGGCGGTGAGCACCAGCTGCTGACTGCGGGTGGCGTGCCCTCGGGAGCTGCATAAGGTGGCGGGCATGGGGAACCCGTCGTGGCGCCGGCGACAAGTCCTGAAGCGAGGGGAGGCTACAGGCGCGAAGACACCAAGAGAACTTCCGGGGGCGGCCGGGAGCTTGGCGGAGGCGGAGGTCTGGGAGGCGAGGTTGAAAGGCGGGGTGGTGGGGCGTCGGCCTGTTGTCGAGGCTCCTCGCCCTCGTACTCGATTTGTGACCCTGCCGCCACCCCTCTCCCTCTTCGCAGCCTCCCTCGCATGGCCATGAAGACTGCCCGGGGAGTTGAGAAGGCGGCGACCCGGTTCTGGGGTCGCGCGATGGCCTTGAGCAGCGGTGTCCGGCGCCTAGTCGGACCCGCCATCCCCCTCGTCGCTTGGCCTGTCGCTCCCCTCCTCGTCACTCTCGCTCGAGGAGGCCTTACGCTATCGAGGGCTGTCACACAGCACCTCGCCGGGTCCCGAACTTCGCCGAAGACCTTGGCGAGAAGGTCGCCCTCCATCAACTTGAAATGGAGGTAAACCCGCCATCAAGCTGTGGATCGGGCGAATGTCTTCCAGCCTCGGTCGAAGTACATCACGCAGGGGGCTGGGGACCACGACACTCACTCAGTGTCGCTGATCCGCAACCCCTCATCGCGCAACTCCATCACGTCGGGCGGATCCGGTCCCATCGCATCCATGAAGCAGGGGCGGCAGGCAGGCGGCGGCGCGGCGCTTCGGCGCAGCTGATGAAAGAACTCCGAAGTGCGTCTCGGTGTGGACCGCCCCATGGGCCAGGGCTCGCCGGAGGAGGCAGGGGAGGCACGTCGCCACGACCGCCTCTCCCCGACCGCCTCGACCACGCCCTCGGCCTCGTCATGACCTCGCCCTCTCCCTCTTCCCTCGTGGCGGTTCCGCCACTTGAATGCGGAGATAGGGCGAGGCGCTACTGGGCGACCCTCGCAGCCGTTGAAGAACCAGGATTTCCTCCTTCCATGGCGGCAAGAAGAGCAGAAGAAGCTGAAGATGGAGGGAGGAAAGGAAGTGTGAGGCCAATGTGCTCCCCTTCGCCCTTTTAAAAGGCGAGTGGGGAGACTCAACCGCCCTTCGGCCAATGTCGGGGGCGGAGGACGAGGAGGCGGGGCTGGCTCGTCGTCTTCGCCCGTGACGGCTCGGTTTCCCACCATCGCCGCCCACGACCCCTATGCATGCGGGCCGCGTGGCAAAAAAGGCGGGGCCGGAGCGACGGGTAAAGTGACCTCGCCCTGCACCACGATCACGGGAGTGGATGCCTTAAAGACCGCATGAGCCGTCCACGTCTCCCACGACGCCGCAATCAACGCGTGCCGTTGTGGGGAGATGAAGCAGATGCGGAAGTGGATTCGACACGCCGTGGGCCGCGTGTGCCCGTGCACTGTTTTGGGCCTGGCCCAACAGCGCTCGGCACCGTGTGTGGCCCAGGCCCGGGGGCTCCTGTCGTGTACTAAGGTAGGGGTACCTCAGTACCCCAACTTGTGCATGGGCAGTTGCAGCTCCCCGCGGCAAGGCTTATCACGTGCACGCCGAAGACCTTCCTGCTCCATGTAAAGCCATTCAAGAACAAAGTGTACAAGGCGAGAAGATCGAGACCCGGCAGCGGAGCTTCTTGAAAAACTCCATTCAGCTCAAGATCACATCACTTACATACGACCCGGCGAGAAGAGCTCGTCGGAAGACTAAAGATTACATCGTAGAAGACCGCCTTGGTGCGCATGCGTCTCGGCGAGGCCGGGGCGGCAAGATTCTGAGCCGGCAAGCTCCGGGCCGGCAAGGTCAAGTCCCGGCAAGGTGCTTGCGGAAGAGTCTTGTGTGTGCTGCGCTCCAGCTCATCCGCCCAGCGTCGCCACAGGACCTTTCGAGGAGCAGCGTGGCGGATGGTGTATGCAACTTTGAGGACACGGTGGCATTTCCGCAGTGGTGGATCCATCGCCCGTGGCGAGACGGAGGCGCAAGGCGGGAGCTTTTGGGGATTGCGGCGGCAGGCATTAAATGCCCTTGTCCCCTCTGTCAAAAGTAGGTAGAAACCCTTTGTTCATGCCTTGTAGCTTCTTTGTTCCCGCCTTTGTTCCAACTACCACCTCTTTTATCTTTTACCCCTTTCTCCTCGTTGACACTGTCGGTGACCCTTGCACTATAAAGGTGGCCCATACTGCGTGGGGGGTTGGAACCTTGGCGACTCTCGCGCTTGAGAGGTTCGGCTCACTCGATACGCATCGCCACCATACGCTCGTGCTGGGAGCAAGCTCAATACAAACACAAAGCAGCGGTAGGGTGTTATCTCTCGGAGAGCCCGAAGCTGGGTAAAAAGCTCCCAGCGTGCTGCGCCTCGATCTGCTCTCTGTGCCTCCTCCGCCCTCGTACCGCACTCACAAGGGCCCCGGCCCCATAGGTGTCATGGTGGGCGGCATCTTTCCCAGACAAACTAGAAATGCTCTGAGCTCCCACTCACTTTCTTGTAAATCTGAGGCTTCTCCAAAAGTGCATATAAAACCATATCTTTGATTACACTATCAAAGCGTTTATTCTAACTCGAGATGCTTGCACCGGTCCATAAATGGAGCAGCTGGAGCTTGCACACTTTATCTGCACCTTTTGGATCAACAAAACCTTCCGGCTGCATCATATACAACTCTTCTTCTAGAAATCCATTCAAGAATGCAATCTTGACATCCATTTGCCAAATTTCATAATCATGAAATGCAGCAATAGCCAACATGATTGAGATAGACTTAAGCATCGCTCTGGTGAAAAAGTCTCATCGTAGTCAACCCCTTGAACTTGTCGAAAACCTTTCGCAACAAGTCGAGCTTTATAGATAGTAACATTACCATCAGCGTCAGTCTTCTTCTTAAAGATCCATTTATTCTCAATGGCTTGCCGATCTTCTTAATGGTTGTTTTCATACATGGATCCCATCTCAGATTTCATGGCCTCTAGCCATTTTGCGGAATCTGGGCTCATCATCGCTTCCTCATAGTTCGTAGGTTCATCATGGTCAAGTAACATGACTTCTAGAATAGGATTACCGTACCACTCAGTGCGGATCTTACTCTAGTAGACCTCGAGGTTCAGCGAAACTTGATCTGAAGTTTCATGATCAATATCATTAACTTCCTCACTAATTGGTGTAGTCGTCACGGGAACGGTTCTCGTGATGAACTACCTTCAATAAGGGAGTAGATCTGATTATCTCATCAAGTTCTACTTTCCTCCCACTCACTTCTTTCGAGAGAAACTCCTTCTCTAGAAAGGATCCATTCTTAGCGACGAATGTCTTGCCTTGGATCTGTGATAGAAGGTGTACCCATGATCTCTTTTGGGTATCCTATGAAGACACATTTCGATTTGGGTTCGAGCTTATCGGTTGAAGTTTCTTCACATAAGCATCACAGCCCCAAACTTTAAGCGACAACTTTGGTTTCTTGCCAAACCACAGTTCATAAGGCGTCGTCTCAGCAGTTTAGATGGTGCCCTATTTAGCGTGAATCGGCCGTCTCTAAAGCATAACCCCAAAAGCGATAGCGGTAAATTGGTAGAGACATCATAGATCGCACCATATCAAGTAAAATACGATTCTGACGTTCGGACACACCATTTCGTTGTGGTGTTCGGTGGTGTGAGTTGAAACTATTCGCATTGTTTCAAATGTAAACCAAACTCGTAACTCAAATATTCTCCTCCACGATCAGATCGTAGAAACTTTATTTTCTTGTTACGATGATTTTCCACTTCACTCTGAAATTCTTTGAACTTTTCAAATGTTTCAGACTTGTAGTTCATTAAGTAGATATACCCATATCTGCTCAAATCATCTGTGAAGGTGAGAAAATAACGATATCCATACGAGCCTCAACATTCATCGGACCACATACATCTGTATGTATGATTTCCAACAAATCTGTTGCTCTCTCCATAGTTGTGGAGAGCGGTATTTTAGTCATCTTGCCCATGAGGCGCGGTTACATAAGTACCAAGTGATTCATAATCAAGTGATTCGAAGTCCATCGGTATGGAGTTTCTTCATGTGTTTTACACCGATATGACCTAAGCGGCGATTGCCACAAATAAGTTGCACTATCATTATCAACTCTGCATCTTTTGGCTTCAACATTATGAATATGTGTATCACTACTATCGAGATTCAATAAAAATAGACCACTCTTCAAGGGTGCATGACCATAAAAGATATTACTCATATAAATAGAACAACCATTATTCTTTGATTTAAATGAATAACCATCTCGCATCAAACAAGATCTAGATATAATGTTCATGCTCAACGCTGGCACCAAATAACAATTATTCAGGTCTAAAACTAATCCCGAAGGTAGATGTAGAGGTAGCGTGCCGACCGCGATCACATCGACTTTGGAACCGTTTTCCCAGCGCATCGTCACCTCGTCCTTGGCGATGCTACGCTTATTCCGTAGTCCTGTTTGAGTTGCAAATATTAGCAGCAGAACCGATATCAAATACCAGTGCTACTACGAGCTCTAGTTAGGTACACATCAATAACATGTATATCACATATACCTTTGCTCACTTTGCCATCCTTCTTATCCGCCAAATACTTGGGGCAGTTCCGCTTCGATGTCGATCGCTTGCGGTAGAAGCACTCGATTTCAGGCTTAGGTCAGACTTGGGTTTCTTCTCTTGAGCAGACAACTTGTTTGTTGTTCTTCTTGAAGTTCCCCTTCTTTTCCCTTTGCCCTTCTTCTTGAAACTAGTGGTCTTGTTGACCATCAACACTTGATGCTCCTTCTTGATTTCTACCTCCATGACTTCGGCATCGCGAAGAGCTCGGGAATAGTCTTATTCATCCCTTGCATATTATAGTTCATCACGAAGCTCTTGTAGCTTGGTGGCGATGATTGGAGAATTACATCAATGACACTATCATCGGAAGATTAACTCCCGGTTGAATCAAGTGAGTATTATACCCAGACATTACGAGTATGTGTTCCTTGTGAACTATTCTCCTCCATCTTGCAGCTATAGAACTTATTGGAGACTTCATATCTCTCAATCCGGGCATTTGCTTGAAATATTAACTTCAACTCTGGAACATCTCATATGCTCCATGACATTCAAAAGCGTCGTTGAAGACCGGTTCCAAGCCGTAAAGCATAGCTGCTTGAACTATAGAGTAGTCATCGACTTTGCTCTGCGGGCGTTCTTAACGTCGTCGGTTGCATCGGCAGCAGGCACTGGCACCAGCGGTGCTTCGGGGCGTAACTCTTACGTGCAGCAATGAGGATAATCCTCGAGATTCTGGACCCGATCCGTGTAATTACTACCATCATCTTTCAACTTTGCTTTCTCAAGGAGCGCATTAAAATTCAACGGAACAACGACACGAGCCATCTATCTACAAATAAACATAGACAAGCAAGATAATATCGGTACTAAGTTCATGATAAATTTAAGTTCAATTAATCATATTACTTAGAACTCCCACTTAGGCAGACATCTCTCTAGTCATCTAAGTGATCACATGATCCAAATCAACTAAACCATAACCGATCATCACGTGAGATGGAGTAGTTTTCGATGGTGAACATCACTATGTTGATCATATCTACTATATGATTCATGCTCGACCTTTCGGTCTCGTGTTCGAGGCCATATCTGCATATGCTAGGCTCGTCAAGTTTAACTTTGAGTATTTGCGTGTGCAAAACTGGCTTGCACCCGTTGTAGATGGACGTAGAGCTTATCACACCCGATCATCACGTGGTGTCTTGGCACGACGAACTTTGCAGCGGTGCATACTCACGGAGAACACTTCTTGATAATTTTAGTGAGAGATCATCTTAAAATGATCTGTCAATCAAAGCAAGATAAGATGCATAAGGATAAACATCACATGCAATCAATATAAGTGATATGATATGGCCATCATCATCTTGTGCTTGTGATCTCCATCTTGAAGCACCGTCATGATCACCATCGTCACCGTAGCGACACCTTGATCTCCATTGTAGCATCGTTGTCGTTCGCCATCTATTGCTTCTCGACTATCGCTACGCTTAGTGATAAAGTAAAGCAATTACGAGGCGTTGCATTTCATACAATAAGCGACAACCATATGGCTCCTGCCGATTGCCGATAACCGGTTACAAAACATGATCATCTCATACAATAAAATATAGCATCACGTCTTGACCATATCACATCACAACATGCCTGCAAAAACAAGTTAGGCGTCCTCTACTTTGTTGTTGCAAATTTTACGTGGCTGCTACGGGCTTAGCAAGAACCGTTCACACCTACATCAAAACCACAGCGATAGTTTGTCAAATAGACTCTGTTTTAACCTTCGCAAGGACCGGCGTAGCACTTTTCAGTTCAACTAAAGTGAGAGAGCAGACACCCGCCAGCCACCTTTAAGCATGAGTGCTCGTAGCGGTGAAACTAGTCTCGCGTAAGCGTCTGGCGTAATGTCGGTGCAGGCGCTTCATCTCACAATACCGCCCGAACCAAAGTATGACATCTTTGGTAGGCGGTATGACTTATATCGTCCACAACTCACTTGTGTTCTACTCGTGCATATAACATCAACGCATAAAACCTGGCTCGGATGCCTTTGTTGGGGAGCGTAGTAATTTCAAAAAATTCCTACGCTGCGCAAGATCATGGTGATGGCATAGCAATGAGAGGGAGAGTGTTCGTCAGCGTACCCTCGTGGTATGCGAGAGCGTTTGCACTGCAGCGATTGATGTAGTCGTCGTCTTCGCGATCCGACCGATCCAAGCACCGAGCGTCACGGACCTCCGAGTTCAGCACTGCGTTCAGCTCGATGGCGATCTTGACCCTCCGATCCAGCAAAGGCTACGGATATGAGTTCCGTTAGCGCGGCGGCGTGGTGGCGATGATGATGTTCTCCGGCGGAGGCCGCCTAAACTCCATGACGATATGACCGAGGTGGAAGATGGTGGAAGGGGGCCTTGCACGCGGCTAAGGAGCGATCCGTAGATCAACTTGTGTGTCTATGGTGTGCCCCTACCCCGTATATAAAGGAGGGAGGGGGCGGCCCGCCCCTTTAGGCGCGCCAAGGAGGAGAATCCTCCTCCTAGTAGAGTAGGATTCCTCCTTTCCTACTCCTACTAGGAGGGGGAAGGAAGGGGAGGGGGAAGGAAGGGCGCGCCCCCCCTCTAGTCAGTGGGACGAGGAGGGAGAGGGGGCTGCGGCCCACCTGGCCGCCCTCTATCTTCCACCTAGGCCCATGTGGCCCATTAACTCTCCGGGGGTTCCGTAACCCCGGCACCCCATTTTCTCCGAAAACTTCCGGAACCTTTCGGTGTCGAATATGGTTGTCCAATATATCAATCTTTATGTCTCAACCATTACGAGACTCCTCGTCATGTCGTGATCACATCGGGACTCGAACAAACTTTGGTACATCAAAACTTATAAGCATAATAAGCTGTCATCAAAGCGTTAAGCGTGCGGACCCTCGGGTTCGAGAACTATGTAGACATGACCTAAAACCATTCTCGGTCAATAACCAATAGCGGGACCTGGATGCCCATATTGGTTCCTACATATTCTCTGAAGATCTTTATCGGTCGAACCGCATAACAACATACTTTGTTCCCTTTGTCATCGGTATGTTATTTGCGAGATTTGATCATCGGTATCAATACCTAGTTCAATCTCGTTACCGGCAAGTCTCTTTACTCATTCCGTGTCGTCATCTCATAACTAACTCATTAGTTACATGATTGCAAGGCTTAGGTGATGAGTATTACGAGAAGGCCGAGAGATACCTCCCGACAATCGGAGTAACAAATCCTAATCTCGATTTATGCCAACCCAACATGTACCTTGGAAACACTGTGAAACACCTTTATAATCACCCGTTACATTGTGGCGTTTGGTAGCACACAAAGTGTTCTTCCGAAGCAGTAGTTGCACAATCTCATAGTTGTAGGAACTTTGTATAAGTCATGAAGAAAGTAATAGCGGTATACTAAGCGATCAAGTGCTAGGCTAACGGAATGGGTCATGTCAATCACATCATTCTCCTAATGATGTGATCCCATTAATCAAATGACAACACATGTCTATGGTAGGAAACATAACCATCTTTGATTAATGAGCTAGTCAAGTAGAGGCATACTAGTGACTATGTGTTTGTCTATGTATTCACACATGTATCATGTTTCCGGTTAATAAAATTCTAGCATGAATAATAAACATTTATCATGATATGAGGAAATAAATAATAACTTTATTATTGCCTCTAGGGCATATTTCCTTCATGGAGTGTGTTCGAATACCTTCTCGGTTAAGAAACAACCGGGGCATGCATGGAGACCAGGCGTAGGGGTCATTAGTGCTTTATTAGACAAGTGCCCAACTAGTTATGTTATATTACATGGTTAGTAAGAAACATCTTCCAGGGAGAATAGTTCCGTTAAGGGTTCCTTTCACAGGAGGCATGCCCTAAAGTGCATGTCGGTGCTTGAAAAAGCGAGGAAAACATCTGAGGGGCAGATAAATAAATAAGTAAAAATCATCTTTCAAGTCACCGACCAAATATTCCCTTAAACGCTAGCTTTCGGCTTCACCCGTCTGAGGTACACATCCGGTGACCAGCGATAACAATGAGAGGTGCTCCTTTACCTCCTAGCCGAACAATCGGGAAAGTAGGGGGTAAGCAGAGAGCCGAACAGACCCAGTTTGGCCAAAACTTAAGTCATATCGATGCATATAATGGTGAATAAAAGGTACATGTGGAAGTTTGACACATGTCTTTGGGCATAAAGCCCTTGTAAGTAAGCTACGGTAAAAAGCCCCGGTATAATGAGTGCGGATAGCACATCAAGTGTGTCTGAACAATGCGCCCGTAGGCCTTTAAGGGCTTTTGTGAAAACAGGGGAGAGAAAAAGAAAGCGAAAGACAGCTTAAGTATAAAAATTTGGGCGGGGAAGGAGGCGAACTCTTAGTCGGCGCTAAGCGTAGAATCTTGAGATGGGCTGCATTCCATGGGTTCGGCTCGAGTCGGTTGTCAAGCGCATTTCGCCATGAGCGGTATGCTCCGCCGGTCAGGACTTGATCGATAATGAAGGGCCCTCCACTTGGGCTTGAGCTTGTACTTTCTCTTGTCCGTGCGGCGTAGAACTAGATTCGCCAACATTGTAAGTCTTAGCCCGTACTTCTACTGCTTTGATATCTTGAACTGCTGGCGATAGAATCGGAGCGAGCCTTGGCGGCGTCGCGTTCTTCCTCAATCGTCCAAGTTGTCTTGTCGATCCAGCTCGGCTTCTCTTGCCGTACATGCGCTTTTCGAGGTGAGTCATGAATGATGTCGCGAGGCAAAGCTGCCTCTGCGCGTATACCATAAAAATGGTGTGAATCCGGTGAAATGCGGTTGGGCGTTGTCCGCAGCCCCAGTATGGAGTCGAGCTCCTCTACCCGGTGTCGTCCAGATTTCGTGAGGACCGCACTAATGTGGGTTTGATGCAGCTCATTATTAGACCATTTGCTCGTTCCACTTGACCATTGGTTTGAGGATGATAGGCGAGCGTAATTGAGCTTAATGCCCATATTTTTGCACCATAATTTAACCTCGTCGGCCGTGAAGTTAGGTATCGTTATTGGTAATGATGCTATGGGGGACACCATAATGGTGTACTACCCGGATATGAAGTCTATCACTGCAGTGGGACTCTGCCGTTTTAAGCGGCTTGGCCTCTATCCATTTGGTGAATTTGTCCACTATGACCAATAGGTACCTTTGCTTGTGTGTCCCCCCTTTAAGGGGTCCAACTGTAAGTGCATCTAGTGCCCTTAGTGATTTTGGTGTATTGAAGACTTATAGGTTAAATGGCGATGCGTTTGTGAGTGTACAGGTCTATAAGTCTATGAGGAGTTTGATATTCTGAGAGAAAATCGACCCTAAAATGAAGTTCTTATTGAAGACTTTGATATTACGAAGACTTTACGAAGACTTTGAAAGTGAAGAAATTGGTGTGACCTTGAAGACTTGATAATCATTGAGGAATATGAGCGTGAAGACTTTTGTTTTCGTAGTTTCATTTTCTCTTTCTTGAGTCATAGGAAACACCGTCTTTGTTAAAGAATTCGAGGAAATACTAAGGAAAAATTTCCATGTGATGCTCAACTCAAAATCCTACACCTACCAATCCCTTGAGTGAAGCCATTGGAAATCTCATCTGATTCGGTCAAATTCTTGATGACAGAGACTCGAGTTCTTACAGT
This sequence comes from Aegilops speltoides, assembly GCA_021437245.1. Lineage (NCBI taxonomy): Eukaryota > Viridiplantae > Streptophyta > Magnoliopsida > Poales > Poaceae > Aegilops > Aegilops speltoides. Next base: position 19,576 of record JAHHZJ010003327.1, read on the forward strand.
CATTTGAGGACTTCTTTCTGGCGAGGAGTTAAATTCGCCGGTCTGAATTGCCTACGATGAGAACATGATAGTACGAGGAATTTGAGAGTCAAATTTCCGACCGTTCTTGTCTTCTTGTTGGCTGTCCCAAAATATCTTATCCACCTAACGATCATATCATTGAAGGGCATTTATGTCTTATCATGTCGGGCTGCTCCTAGGCTATAAATAGCACCCCCTACAACCACTAGCTGGTTGGCTGCTCGAAGAACTTGACACTTGTCATTTGAGAGCAACCCATCCTCAGGGACTTTGGCGAAAATCATCAAGTGAGAAAATCCCAAAACCAAACCCCACAAACCCAAAGTGATTGAGCATCCTTGAAGAAATTGATCCTGCGTGGATCCGGCGCTTATTACCTTTGAAGGCGTGCTTCTTCAGACGGTTAGGCGTCAAGGTCTAAACATCAAGAGGAATTGTGGATCGCCGAGTGACCAAGTCTGTGAAGGTTTGGAAGTCACTGAAGACTTACCACGAGTGATTGGGCGAGGCTGCATGGTCTTAGTTCAAGGAGAATCTGGTGAGGACTGGGTGTCTGAGTTGCGGCTCGAGGCTGGGTGTCGGGGCTGTGTGTCCTCGAGTTTAAATACTCGGCCGCTCAACAGACGTACAAGCTGAGACAGCGAGTTGGGCCTGGTTTACCAAATCATTGTCTTCACCAAGCCTGGTGGTTCTATTTCCTCAACTCTTCCATTTCCTCATTCATGTTGCATGTTGTTCATATCGTGCTTGAAGACTTTGGTGAAGACTTTCACAAATTCCTCAGTTCAATTTCTTGATCTGTTTATCTTCATCTTGTTATCCTGTGTTTACACTTTCCGTACTCTGTTTTAGTCTTCATTTCATCATGCCGACTATGTGTGTATCTGTTATGTTTACTTACGAGTACATATTCATTTGCAAGTAGTTCTTAGCTAAGGAATTTCCTCACCGACAAATTCCTCGATGAAGAATTCATAAAATCGCCTATTCACCCCCTCTAGTCGATATAAGGCACTTTCAATTGGTATCGAGCAAGGTACTCCCTTGTTACGTGTGATTTTAGTTTAACCGCTTTGGAGATTTTAGTTATGTCGGGCGCGGTATGATCAAGGTCTCGGTGGGTGTCCTACCTTTGATGGAGCGGACTACCCCTCTTTGGAAGAACAAGATCGAATGCATCTTGAGGCAATGATAATGATCTACGGTATGTTGTGGAAAATGGTGTCCCCTCATCCTTTGAAACCTTGACCGCTACCGATGTGAAGAGATTCAAACAACTCGATTCTCAAGCGAAGAATATCATCTGTGGCCATCGAGTAAAGGGCGGTATGGAAAGGTGAGTGCTTTGGAAGCGCTAAGCTTATGCGGGATAGGCTGTCCAAAGTAAATGAAGGAGTCTCAACTCAGCGTGACTCTCGAGTCGATGTTCTTGGAATCTCTTCAACGCTTCAAAAGACTCGACAGCGAAAATGTCAACAAACCTTTGATCGCCTCCTTGACATCTCAAATGAGATTCAAGCCCTCGGTGCCATGACATCACTAATCATGAAGTTGTGAAGAAAGCTGCTAAGATCGCTTGATTCCTCATTTGATACTCTGGGACTGATGATACAAGAGCGTCTTGACTACAAGTCGCTTGATCCTGCTTGATATCCTCGAAGGCTTAACACTCACGAGTTCGACTTCTGAAAAGAGATATTTCTATGGCTCAAACTATGGCAAACCACGTGCCTGAAGGCTAAAGTTGTGTCGACTCACGAATGTGAGGATTACGGTAGTAGCCTTGGTGATCTGAAGAAGCTGAGCAGGATCTAGCTACGCTTGTGAAGAAATTCAGAAGTTCACAAGGCGTGGTCGCTTTGGAAAACCCTCAGAGAAATGATTCCTCATCCGGTGACTACAAGAAGACTTTGCCACAAATGCAAAGCCTGGTCACTATATTCAAGATTGTCCTCGATGGGAAAAGGAAATGAAGAAGAAGAAATACAAGGACTACGATTACGATGATATGACGAAGAAGAAGAAATCATCAAAATCTTCGTCTTCAAAACCCTCAAAGTCTTCATCTCACAAGAAGGGCAGCTCAAGAAAGCTCGGGCATTCATTGGCAAGAAATGGACTCTGAAGCTGAATCGAGGAAAATGATGAAGAGGAGAATGCGAAGAATCTGAGTGCGGTGTGGCGAGTCGGCCGTTACTCTTTGCTTTCGTCGACAAGTCCATCTTCAAACTTGAAGAAGCCGACTCCACCGACAAGCTGATGAAGATAATGATGGCTCGCTCCCACCTATTGCTTCATGGCAAAAGGAGCTAAGGTACTCAAATACAACTCCTCGATTCTAGTGAAAATGAATCGATGAGGATCTTAAGCCTAGCTACTCTAAACTTGCTAAAATTGCTGTGAAACAACAACGGGCTCTTGAAAAGGTTCAAAACATGCTAGATAAAAGTGATGATATGTTGGGTGAAGAAATGGATCGCACTAAAGCCTTGGTGAAAATCTTGAGACTTGGTCTAGGTATGATAATCTTCAAGGTCATCATAACTCTCTCTTATCGATCATGAGAAACTTTCATATGAATTTCTTCAAGAAAAGCAAGACAATGAGAAGCTTTCTCTTGAAGTTCTTCAAAGAAAGGAAGATCTTGAAAAGCTAAGAGTGTGTTATGAAGATCTTCAGAAGGAGCGCGATTCATTACTAGCTCAACAAATCAGCGATTCTCAGGAAGAATTTGTTCCTCCATGCTTAAAGTGCATTGAGCGTGAATCGCTAATTCTTCACTGAATGTTCAAATGCTTCAAATGTTACAAATTCTTCATCGCCTCTGCTATCACTAATTCCTCATCGAGGACATTTCTAGTATCCTTGACAATGCGAGGGCTGAAGGAATTGTACATCACGAGCATGTACAAAAGCCTCAAAGGGCATCGAGACACTTTGTGATGTGCTCAAAAGCAGATCCTCAACGAAACCCTAGGAAAGAGGTATTGCCTTTGAGAGGAAACTCAATGCCGATGGAACATATTGGAAGCTGGCGGTACCCCAAAACCTCATGGGTTTGCTGCAAAGGGACCTCAGTTGATCCATCTAACTTATCGGCTTTACATGTGAATCTCCTCATTCTTCGATGAGTCATTTGACTCAACTATAAACTGTTCAAAAATCAGAATGGTGAAGTATTTGCTAGATATGTTGGCACTAAGCTGCGAGAGCGGTTCCCCTATGAAGAAAATCTGGGTTTCCAAAAGTTGTGTTGAAAGTCTTCAGGTGAATTTCCTCATGACACCACCTGTGAAGAACAGGAACCCCAGATCAAATTCTTCATATGGACCAAACTCTTCATATGGATCCAAGTCCTCATATGGACCAAATTCTTCACGAGGATCAAATTCCTCAGCTGGATCAAAGTCCTCATATGATTATCATCGTGCTAACAACTCTGTCTCGCAGGATAGAGCTAAGGGCTATGAATATGTGCATTATTCTTCAAACCATTATGTTCATAAGTCCTCGAAGAATTACTCTACTTATTCATATGCTTACCTAACCCCTCTATGCTAAGCGAAATGGTTTGGCATCTTTGCCACCTTTCTCACATGGTGCTTTCATGAGGATGATGAACTCTTTGCCACCCCTCGGATGTGGGTGGTGAAGAAAAGAACTAATCTCTTCTGCAGGTCAGGTCTCGGGCGTGCTCTAACGTCTGAAGAATTTCTTTGAGGACGACAAAATGCACGATAGGGCCTTGAGCGAATCATGATGAAATGAACTTTCATTTCACACGTCCTCATCTTGATATATCTGTTTACTACTTGATGAAATTCATCGATGAACTTGATATCATATTCTTCTTGATGAAGCATATGAGATTATAAGCTACACTAATTCATCTGCGGGATGATCAACCCAAAACCACGGAATGGGTCCTCGATAGTGGATGTACAAATCACATATTGGTGACAAGAATCTATTGATGGATGCTCCTTATCACCTTCACCTCTGAAGCATATCATCTTTCTTGACAAAGGCAAAAGTCGGTATTGGGTCTTGTAAGGTTGCTATCTCTAAGGATAAGCACATGGACAAAGTCATGCTTGTTGAGTCCTTAGGATACAATCTTATGTCGATCTCAATGCTTTGTGATCTTGATATGGTTGTTGTCTTGGCAAATATCGCGGTGTTGTGATTATGGGTGACAATTCCAAAGTCTTGAAGGCTTTAGGAGAGGAGATCGTATATTGTTGATTTCTCTCTGGGACCACAACCAGCCGTGTGTCTACTTGCAAAAGCTTGAAGGCTGGCTATGGCATCGACGACTTGGTCATGCGGGCATGAAGAATTTGAACACACTTGCGAAGAAGAAGCATGTCATTGGCATTGAGAATGTCAAATTCCTCAAGGATCACTTATGCGGAGCATGTGAAGCGGAAAAATGACCAAGGCCAAGCATCCGGCGAAGACTATCATGACCACTACCGTCCATTGAATTGCTTCACATGGACCTCTTGGACCTAATCATTATTCAGCGGTCACTAATGATGCATCTCTATATGGTTTTGTCATTGTTGATGATTATTCTCGATATACATGGGTACACATTGTTGCCTACAAACATGAAGTGCGGGAAGTCTTCAAGCGATTTTCCTCGAGGGCTTCAACCAACTTTGGTGTGAAGATCAAGAATATCGAAGTGACAATGGGCCGAGTTCAAGAATTCTGGTCTTGATGCCTATCTTGATGAACTTGGTATTACTCATGAATTATCTGCTCCTATACTCCTCGTGAGAATGGCGTCGTGGGCGCAAACGAGAACTCTTGTTGAGATGGCTCGCACTATGCTTGATGAATACAAAATGCCTCGGTGTTTTGGATTGATGCAATTGATCTTGCTGCCACATCATCAGCAGTATATCTTCACAAATTCTTCAAGAAGGCGCCTATGAACTCCTCAGCGACAAGAAACCCAATGTGAGTTATTTCAAAGTCTTCCGTGCTAAATGTTGGATTAGAGATCCTCACCACAACTCTAAATTTGCACCAAAAGCACATGAAGGTTTTATGCTTGGTTACGGAAAGGACTCGCACACCTCTGAGTCTTCAACATTGTTCTTCACAAGATTGTTGACCTTTGTAGATGTGCGGTTCGATGAAACTAATGGCTGCAAAGAGAGCACCTACCTACTGTGTTAGATGAACCAGCTTTGAGGATGCTATCAAGCTCAAAACAGCGAGGATGTCATTCCTCTTGAAAAATCTCTTTGAAGAATTCATTCTGTTCATGAAGAACATCGGTGATGCACTGAAGAACATGATGAGGAAAATGGTCTTTGAAGAAAATGTTGATCAAAATCCTCGGCGACAACCAACTCATCCGCATTGCAAAAGAAGTGCAAGTGGAGAAGATCATCGATGACATTAGCGCACGAGGTCCTCTCACACGCTCAAAAGCCTCACACTTATCTAACTTTTGTGGGCACTATGCTTTTGTCTCTATCTCGAGCCCACTAAGGTAGATGAAGCATTTACGGGCGGAGTGGATTCAGGGCTATGCAAGAAGAATTACATCGATTCGAGTTGAACAATGTGCAGGAATTGGTAAATCGCCCGGATCCTCATAAGCATAATATCATTGGCACAAAGTGGATCTACCGCAACAAGCAAGATGAAAATGGCCTTGTGGTGAGGAATAAGGCACGACTAGTAGCTCAAGGCTACACGAGTTGAAGGAATTGATTTGATGAAACTTTTGCACTGTTGCTAGACTTGAGGCTATTACATTTACTTGCCTATGCTAACCATCATGATATCATCTTATATCAAATGGATGTGAAAAGTGCATTCCTCAATGGTAAGCTTGAGGAAGAAGTATATGTTGCTCAACCCCGGGTTTTGAAGATCCCAAGAATCGACAAAGTCTTGAGACTCAATAAGGCTCTCTATGGCCTCAAGCAAGCCCCTCGGCGTGGTATGACACATTGAAGGAATTCTTCGTGAAGAATGGCTTCACACCAGTTCACTTGACCCTACTCTCTTTACTAAATCATATGATGGTGAACTGTTTGTGTGCCAAATATATGTTGATGATATTATCTTTGGCTGTACTAACCAACGATATATGATGAATTTGCCTATATGATGAGTGAAGAATATCAAATGTCTATGATGGGAGAATTGAAATTCTTCTTAGGTCTTCAAATTAAATCGACAACACAATGGCATATTCATATCTCGGAGAAATACCTCAAAGATGTCTTGAGGAAATTCGGCATGCAAGATTGCAAAGGCGTCAAAATTCCTATGCCCACAAATGGCCATCTATGCCTTGATGAAAATGGTATTGACTTGATCACAAGGTATACCGCTCCATGATTGGTTCTTTATTGTACTTATGTGCATCTAGGCGGATATAATGCTTAGTGTTTGCATGTGTGCCCGATTTCAAGCTGCAGAAGGAATCACACCATAAGGTTATGAAGCATATTCTTGATATCTAGCTCACAAACCAACACTAGGATTATGGTACCCCAAGGGCTCTGCTTTTGATCTCATTGGATATTACGACTCGACTATCTTTGGTGATCGTGTGGACCGCAAGTCAACATCGGCACTTGTCATTTCCTCGGACGATCTTTGGTGCATTGGTCCTCGAAGAAAGCGAGCTGCGTATCACATCTCTCTTTGAAGCTGAATACATTGCTCTTTGGCTCATCTTTGTGCTCAAGCGCTTTGGATGAAGCAAACCCTCAAGGACTATGGCGTCCACGTGAAGAATGTGCCTCTCCTCTGCGACAATGAGAGTGCCATCAAGATTGCTCACAACCTAGTTCAGCACTTTCGAAGACTAAGCACATCCAGTTAATCATCATTTTCTTCGTGATCATGTGTTGAAGGTGATATCTCCATCGAGCATGTGAAGGCGAAGAACAGCTAGCTGATATCTTCACTAAGCCCTTGGATGAGAAGAGATTTAGCAAGTTGCGGTGTGAGCTAAATATCTTAGAATCTTGAATGTTCTTTGAAAAGGACACACATCCTAACCCTTATGCAGAATTGATGACTTAGATGTGCAACACATGAAGAAAGCGTTTTCTTCAATCAATGAAGAATAACACTCTAAGTGTGAAGAAATTAATGAAGAATTTGATTCTCGAGAACCCTCGACAATTATGCGGTGTCTAAAATCATCATTCTTATCGGTGGGCTACGCCACCACAAAAGTTGAAAATCTTCAATTTGAGTTTTCCTCATTTTGAAATTCCTCGGTTTTCAAATTCTTCAACTTTGCAAAATCTTCAATGTTTAAGCGTTTTTCTTCATTGGCTATATACATATGTGAGTTTATGTCCTCTCTGACATTCACTTATTGCAATTTCTTCAAGTTGTGATTTACGCTAAGTGAATGTGATCGGACCCTTCCCCTCTATGCTATACTCAACCCAATCTATTCACAAATTCTTCATATGCGTTACGATTGAAACTTCGTTCAAAGTCTTCTTTGTATCCTTGACAGGTTAAGAAATTGCGAGCGAAATTTTAAACAAATCTTATCCAGATTTTCGGTTTTACCGCTCAAACCGTTCCGCTCCCCACGATCGTTAGTTTATTCACCCACGATCTTACGATCTCATACGCACGATGCGTGGGTGACACATGTCGCGTGAAGGAGAAAGGGCGGGGGCATGTTAGTCCCAAAATCTTGAGGCGAACAGTTTTCTGATGGCTATAAATACCCTCTCCTTCCTTACTTCATTTACTCCGCTCGGTCGTTGTCTCTCGCTCGAGCTCTCCTCAAACCCTAAGCGCCGCCGCTACTTCATCGCCGTCGGTGAGGAAGAGCTTCTTGCCTCGACCTCGTCGCCATCGTACTCGCCCGGCGCGGAAATCTTCACTCCGCGCCGCCGTAGCTGTCTCCCTCTGCCAAGTTAGGGCGTGGGAGATCTAACGTGACGAACTTCACTACAGTTCATTCTGTTAAGTCGTGTTCTTGATTCGGGTAATTAAAAGTCACTTTTATTACTCACTTTGATTCTCAAATCTTTACGAAAATCTTCAAAGGTGTTTTGGTCTTCAAATCTTCACATATGAACACCTCACACACTATATGCTCTTGATTTATCTCTCTAAGCATTCATTTCTTCAAGATTCCTCAATTGTGCGGATTTTCAATCATACAACTCTGGAACCTAAGGCAAGCGCTTAGTGAAATTCCTCAAGGCTCAACTGGTCAAATTCCTCAAAACTTGTTCCTTTTGAAAAATCTTACGAGAGCATATGACCTCTCCAAATTCCTCGCACCTACACTCTGTTCACAGGTACTCATGTCGCTCTTTGAATCACTAGGTTCTCATCAACTTAACTCATTTGCAGCGTTCCTCGAAGAAAAACTGCATACTTCTTGAGTGCTCTATAGTTCAAATTCCTCATCTGAAGAAAATGGCAAAAGGCAAGAGACCATGAAGGGAGGAAAAAAAGCTGGAGGTCATGACTGCCTTTGAGATTCTGATGAAATATACAAAGATTCTTTTTGATGAATCCAAGTTTGGCAAGGAGACCAAAAATCAGCACAAAGTGCGCATCCAGAGGATAGAACGAAGATGGGCACGAGAATGGAGGGAATATCGCTATGTTACTCCCAAGTACATGAGGAAATTCGCCTTAAATCCTCCATGCCCAAGAGCTCCTTTGGCACCTGGCCAAATCGCTGATCCCACTAGCATCAAGCGTGGTGAAGACTTTCCTGAAGAATGGTCCAGGCGCCAAGCCAAATTGGCAAGACAGGCCAAGGAGGCAGTGAGGAAATTCAACGAAGATTCTACTGCTGCTGCTGCTGTCGCTGAGCCCTCGGTCAAGCTGAGGAAATCAATGCCGAAGAAGCCTACTCGTAAGCCAAGTGCTTCACCATCAGCGCCCTCACGGCCCAGTTCCTCAGCCGCACCCTCACGGCAAATTCCTCGGTGATCTGCTCCTCCAAATCCTCGGCAGCTCCTCCAAGTCCTCAACTCCTGTGCATCTTGCTACATGTCAAAGGACTCGGGGTTTCTCAATTATACAGTGTCTCAACAAGTTCCTCGGTTGCACCAATGTCCTCATCGAGGCCCCCTCTGCTGAAGACAAAAGCAAGCTGCTGGGCCGGTCCTCGGCCAATGTGCCCTCGATGGCCAGAAGCTTACGATGAAGAACTTCGCAGAAATCATCGAGACAGGCTGACCAAGGCCGCTAGAGCCAAAAGAACAAGCTGTGCCTCTGCTTTTGGATCGAAGAAGATCCTTGACTTCATCGACTATGGCATCGGGATCCAAACACTCCCATACGGATCTGCTGCGACTCTGGTCAAAGTCATATCTTGAACCATTTCATCATTTGAAGAGAAATGGAAATTTGAAAAAGGCTCGTGAATTAAAAAGAACACAAGCGAGAAAGGAGAAGCTTCTAAGGAAGAACATCGTCAACTTGACTCTGAAGAACTTCTCAAAGCTCAATCTGAAATCAAGCTCTCGGCAAAGTTTGATGCTAATGTTGATTGGCAAGGAGCCAAGGTGAGATTAAATCAATTTGCGAAGAAAATGACAAGCTATTGCAGCTCCATCGCAACAAGAAAATCCTCGGTGAAGACTCTGCTCAGCTGCTTTGAAGCTTATGCAGCCTTGCTGATGACTTTCAGCCCTCTTGATGAGAATATAAGTTCGGGGCTGATGACTCCATTCCGATCGTTGAAGAAATTCCCAAGGCATCCACTAGTGGTGCGCTGAAAAAGCGAAGAGATCGAGCAAGCTGCACAGTTGCTCTGAAGAAACTATACCACAATCCTCGGCTCCTCTGCGCCAACACCAACTCCAATTCTTCCATACGCTTATGAAGTGAAGAAGACAAAGGTTCTGAGCGAGCTACGATGAAGAAAAGGAAGGCATCATTGCGTCAAATTCTTGACTGCGAAGAAAATGAAGCCAATGACCAGCTCACTTGAAAATCCTATTGATGCCATTCCCATCTCCTCCATGTCGTCTAAGAAATTGTTCCTTATGGAGAAGATTACATGATCCCAAGCGGATCGATGAAGAAAATCAATCTGTTGCTACCTCGAACAGTTTGATGAAGAAATTGAAGTGGAAGCATTCCCTTCACATGATTGTTTCCTCACCCGTGCCTCGGTTCACGGTGAAGAGGCTGGTGTTGAGAAGTGAAAAAGAAGATGAAGGCGTGGATATTGGGTGCACTACACGGTGATGAGCGATGACTTTTGGGAAAGTCGGCATCCCAATACTCCTCTCTTCACTCCGATTCAACAAGTTCCTCGGTCCCGGCTACAAGCTGTTCAATTGGGCTCTGAAGAAACTCATCCCACATCTTACATTAATGAGGAAGTTCCAGCCACTAGTATTTGAAGAACCCTCTTGATCCCAGTTGCACAAGAAGAGGAACCAGAAATTCCTCGGCTGAAGAACACGAGATCGCGATTCCTGAGGTTGTGCTACAAATCACAGACATTCCTCTGCCCAAACCGAAGAATCCGTTCTCAAGCAAGCAAAAATTCAAGGCTGAAGACTTCTTTTCTGAGCATGTGTTCTTCACTGCTTATAATCCACATGACTCTGCTCGCATGAGGAAAAGACGCTTCTGGACTCCAACTCAAGCCAACTTCTATTCCTCAGTGCTGTTTGACAAGGACAAGATCTTCGACCATGAGCATATTCCTCATGTGGATATGGAATCTCGGTCGTGCTTCGAGCCTGTGCTCCGAGTTATTCATGATGCGAGACTCTTGAATTTTACATGACATCTGTGATTGGAATGAAGAACTCATTCTTGAGTTCTATGCCACCTGCACATCACGGAGATGCTAAAGATATCAATTCATGGGTGCTGGATTGGATGACGAGAGAATACTCACTACAAGGCACCAACAACTGAATTGCCGTGTCCTTCCTCTTGATCCTCCCCATGAAGCTGCGTTGCATCTACAATGATCATGAATTGTCGATCACTTTATGCAAGTGCTCATGAAGCCTTTGAAGCGGGGCAGGCCCTCGAACCAAATTCCTCGTCAAGGGCTGTTGTATGTGCCTCGGACTGTCTATAGAATCTTAGCGAAGACAATGAGTCCCATCAAAGGCCACGACTCAAATGAAGAAGATGTCATTGGCATCATGAAGAACATGCTTTTCAACATCATTCATGGCGTTCCCGTCAACTTCCATGATTTCTTCATGAGGACTCGGCTAATGTTGCAATGTCGCCTTTTGAGCTGAAGCCATATGTGCCTTGGATTATGAGATTCATAAGGCAAGATCTTCCTTTGAATTACAAAGTGACACTCTGAACCATGGCAGCTACTTGCCGCCCATTGAAGTCCTCAGCGACCGGTTTCATCATCGATGATAAGGGCAAGCAGCGGTGTGATTGATGAAGGCACTCGTCCATTGGATGGTCAATTTCGCAAGGCTGCATCTTACTCCACCAATGGCGATTACGCAACACATGACCTTGCCGCAAATACCTCGGCCAATCAAAAGCCTCAAGCAACTACACCGGGTGATGGTGACCGTGAGTTACTCCTCGGTCTTCATCGGAAGGTTGAGCATAATCAGAAATGGGTGAAGCGTCAATTTGCTGCAATTCTTCACAACATGACCTCAACGCATAATGCGGTGAAGAAAAATCAGTACTACCTTCATGAAACCCTCAACCGCTTTGGGCTATTCTTAATCATGTATATTCAGCGGAAGCTGAAGACTATGGGTCTCTAGGAAGCATTTGGTGAGTGCGCACCACCTCGAAGAAATTCAAGAGAGTCAAAGTTCCCGATCGGTGGCCAGCTCTTATTCTTCATCGCGTGGCCCGATGAACATGAAGATTTGGGCGACACTGCGGTAGGCCCTACTTCAACAACCAACCCCGACAACGCTGGCGCTCCTCCCTCGGCTTGAAAATCTTCAGGGGCGTTAGTCCTCAGTTTCGATCCTTTTGGTCATTTGATGACAAAGGGGGAGAAATCTGAGTTAGTCTTCAAGCGGGTTTATATTATGGGCGTTTCTATTAAGTTACAACTCTCGTTCTTCCGAAACTTTTATTGGATCGAGTTGTAATCTTAAATCCGATGGTGCCTTGATACTTTTGGTCATGCTTTGATATGTTCGATGCTCTGATGCTTTTGAAGCACTAAGCTCTGAATGTGATATTTGAGCTCTGAAACTTTTGATGTGATATTCTGCATCCTTATTCCTAGTCAATATTATTGCACGCATGCTGAATCTCATCAGGCACCATATTTCATCATGCTTTTCAAATTCTTCATATTATATATCAAATGCGTGTATGAATTACAAGATATAGGGGGAGATCTCCATGATTCAATTCTTCAAATGTGCATTGCCTCAAAAGCAAATTCCTCACTATGCACACATTAGGGGAGTTCTTCTATATCTTGCAATCAAATTCCTCCATATCAGTATTTACACTTCATATGTTTATCCTTTGAAAACTTAACCTATGTTGTCATCAATCACCAAAAGGGGAGATTGTAAGTGCATCTAGTGCCCTTAGTGATTTTGGTGTATTGAAGACTTATAGGTTAAATGGCTGATCTCGTTGTGAGTGTACACAGGTCTATAAGTCTATGAGGAGTTTGATATTCTGAGAAAGTCGACCCTAAAATGAAGTTCTTATTGAAGACTTTGATATTACGAAGACTTTACGAAGACTTTGAAAGTGAAGAAATTGGTGTGACCTTGAAGACTTGATAATCATTGAGGAATATGAAGCGTGAAGACTTTTGTTTTCGTAGTTTCATTTTCTCTTTCTTGAGTCATAGGAAACACCGTCTTTGTTAAAGGGGTCGAGAAATACTAAGGAAAAATTTCCATGTGATGCTCAACTCAAAATCCTACACCTACCAATCCCTTGAGTGAAGCCATTGGAAATCTCATACTGATTCAGTCAAATTCTTGAGTGAGAGAGCAGATTCTTACAGTCATTGAGGACTTCTTTCTGGCGAGGAGTTAAATTCGCCGATCGAATTGCCTACGATGAGAACATGATATACGAGAATTTGAGAGTCAAATTTCCGACCGTTCTTGTCTTCTTGTTGGCTGTCCCAAAATATCTTATCCACCTAACGATCATATCATTGAAGGGCATTTATGTCTTATCATGTCGGGCTGCTCCCTAGGCTATAAATAGCCGCCCCCTACAACCACTAGCTGGTTGGCTGCTCGAAGAACTTGACACTTGTCATTTGAGAGCAACCCATCCTCAGGGACTTTGGCGAAAATCATCAAGTGAGGAAAATCCCAAAACCAAACCCCACAAACCCAAAGTGATTGAGCATCTTGAAGAAATTGATCTGCGTGGATCCGGCGCTTATTACCTTTGAAGGTGTGCTTCTTCCAGACGGTTAGGCGTCAAGGTCTAGAAACATCAAGAGGAATTGTGGATCGCCGAGTGACCAAGTCTGTGAAGGTTTGGAAGTCACTGAAGACTTACCACAGTGATTGGGCCGAGGCTGCGTGGTCTTAGTTCAAGGAGAATACGGTGAGGGCTGGGTGTCTGAGTTGCGGCTCGAGGCGGGTGTCAGGGGCTGTGTGTCCTCGAGTTTAAATACTCGGCCGCTCAATCAGACGTACAAGCGAGACAGCGATTGGGCTGGTTTACCAAATCATTGTCTTCACCAAGCTGACTAGTTCTATTTCCTCAACTCTTCCATTTCCTCATTACATGTTGCATGTTGTTCATATCGTGCTTGAAGACTTTGGTGAAGACTTTCACAAATTCCTCAGTTCAATTTCTTGATCTGTTTGTCTTCATCTTGTTATCCTGTGTTTACACTTTCCGTACTCTATTTTAGTCTTCATTTCATCATGCCGACTATGTGTGTATCTGTTATGTTTACTTACGAGTACATATTCAGCTGCAAGTAGTTCTTAGCTAAGGAATTTCCTCACTGACAAATTCCTCGGTGAAGAATTCATAAAATCGCCTATTCACCCCCCTCTAGTCGATATAAGGCACTTTCACAACCATGTCAAGCGCCCGGACCATGACGGCGGTAATGGGTATAGTTTTGAGGTCGATTGGGTGGCATATAGCTCTGATTAGCAAGAGGCGGCAGTAAGCGCATCTTTGGACTAAGTCGTGGCGTCTGCCCAGACGCATGACCAATAAAATCTGTCTGGAATGCCTTGCCTACGGGGCCGGGCTGCGGCGTGGTGTCCGCCCTAGTCGGCATGAATTTCAGCCAAAAGGTTTCGCCCTTCCTCTTCAGAGATACACCTTTGAAGGACTTCGGTTGTGCTTTCCTTGTAAAGTTCCCCCTCATGGACCTTGTAGGCTTTAGACCGCCCGAACTATCAGCGAGCCTCGTTTTGGTCTTGGGAAGCTCTGCCCTAATCGGGTAGGCTAGGAATGGTTCTGTCCGCAGGCGATTACTACCATTATTTAGTGAAATTTGAAGGCGTTATTTCATCGGCTGAGTCGCCGATTATGTCAAATTTTTCTGTGTTGGGTGGTGCGGCTGCTTCCGGGTTGTTATTTCTGGACTCCTCTTCCCATAGTACAGATGGCTTAAAAAGCCGTTCCAGGAAGATGTTTGGAGGGACAGCGTCGCGCTTCGCACCGATGCGTGCCAATACGTCGGCTGCTTGGTTATTATCCCGGGCTACATGGTGGAATTCAAGTCCTTCGAACCGGGCTGACATTTTTAGGACAACGTTACGATAGGCTGCCATCTTCGGATCCTTGGCGTCAAAGTCTCCATTTACTTGGGATATTGTGAGGTTTGAATCCCCGCGCACCTCTAGGCGTTGAATGCCCATGGAGATTGCCATCCGGAGGCCATGTAGGAGGGCCTCATATTCGGCCGCATTGTTGGAGTCCGTGTACATTATCTGAAGTACATATTGGACTCTATCCCGGTTAGGGGCGTCAATCTGACGCCACCCCGAGGCGACCAACATTTTGGAGCCGTCAAAATGCATAGTCAATTGGAGTATCGCCGTACTCTTTAGGGAGTTAAACCCGGTCCATCGGCGACAAAAGTCTGCCAAGACTTGCGACTTTATAGCTCGCCGAGGTTTATAAGTTATATCGAATGGTAAGAGCTCAATGGCCCATTTGCAATCCTGCCCGTCGCATCGTGGTTGTTTATAATGTTGTTGAGGGGGCGCCGGAGGCCTTGTTATCGAACACTCTTGAAAGTAGTGTCGAGACTTCGGGATGCCATGAACACCGCATAGGCTATCTTTTGATAGTGCGAACAGCGGGACATGCGGGGAGTTAAGGCGGTGGATCGTAGTACACTGGTTTTTAAAGAGAATTTTGTGCCCATACATTTCTCGTTCGACTGACGCAGTACGCGCTTACCACTTGATGTGTTGCCACGATGTATAACAACATTGGTTACGCCCAGTTAAGGCGCAGCCAGGACGGTTGTTGCCAATATGGCTTTGATTTCTTGAGTCGGTGGTGGCGGCATCCGTCCACTCGAAGTGTTTAGTGCGCTGAGGAGGCGATAGAGGCAATGCCTTTTCTCCCAAGCGGAGATAAAAGCGGCTTAGGGCATACGCATCCAGTTAGTTTTGTATTTGTTTGAGGTCTTTTGGAATATCTAGCTGTGTGAGCTCGATCTTGGCTGGGTTTGCTTCAATTCCTCTACGGATACAATGAAGCCCAAACTTTCCGCTGATGCATGAAAATGCATTTTCGGATTGACGATGTCGTATGCTCGGAGGTTGTCGAATGTGAGCCTCAAATTGTCTACTAGAGTTTCGGCGTGTTGGGTTTTGGCGACTCGTCGTCTCGTATCTTCTACTATTTTGCCGATCTGGGTAGCGGACATGTACGAATCATGCTTGATATGTTGCCGGCGTTTTTGAGTCGAAGGGCATCGTGTTGAAGCGAGAATGGTCCATATGGAGTAATGAATGCCGTTGCGGCTTGGTCGCTTCCGCCATCTTGATTTGATGGTAGCGGAGTATCGTCGAGGAAGCACAATGAATCGTGCCTGCGGTAGCATCGATTATTTAATCGATCGCGGGGGAGGAAGGATCCTTTAGGCGAGGCCTTGTTGAGGTCTTTAAAATCGACACATAGGCGCGAGGATTTGTCCTTCTTTGGTACCATTACCGGGTTTGCTAGCGAGTCCGGATGTTTGATGACTCGATGAATCGGCTTCGATGGTTTGGCTAGCTCTTCTCCCATTGCACTGTCTTTTGGGTTGGAAAATCGCCGAAGAGCACTTTTAAGCGGCTTGAATCCTTTAGGATGTTTAGGCTGTGTTACGCCAATCTGTGTGGGATTCTGGCATATCTGAAGGGTGCGGCGAAGATATCCCAATTTTCGGAAGGAATTCTCGCGGTCGCGGCATCTACATTAGGGTTCAAGCTGTGCCCGATGGAGCCGTCTTTGTTGGAGTCCGTTGGGTGGACACTGGAATTTGACTATTTAAATCCGTTGGTTTGAAAGAGGTGGACTTGGATCTCTTATCGAGTATCACATCGTCCCTATTCACCGTAAAGCGCAGCTGAGTGAGTTCTTCTGCCGCTAGGGCTTGGATAGTGCCTCGGGGCTAAGCGGCTGTCTTGTTTTTGGCGAGTGCTATGTCCGGATCACTAGTGAGAGTGATTGTTCCGCGGCCGGGCATCTTAAGCTTCATGTACCCGTAATGGGGTATGGTGAAAAATTGTGAATGCCTCCGTCCTAATATAGCGTGATATGCTGCTGAGCAGGGCCACTTGGGCGTGACCTCTTCGGACCTATAATTGTCCGTGAGCGAACACCACATCAAGTGTGATTTTTCTTGTGCAGCGTGCTTCCGGCTAGGGATTATTCCTCTAAAGGTTGTCTTTGCCGCTCAATGCGGCTCGGTCTATTTCCATTTTTGAAGAGTTTCCTCATAGATGAGGTTTAGTCGCTACCGCCATCCATGAGTACCTTGGTAAGGAAAGCCGTCCACTATTGGACTGAGGACCAATCGGGTGGTGCTCGGGCTGTTCGAATTTAGGTTAAATGTTGGCGTTGAAGGTGATGGCCGTGTCGCTCCATGGATTTGTTGTTGCTACTTGGTAGACTTGGCGAGGCTGCGGTTGTTCGTTTCGCATATTATTTGATCTGAAAGTCTTGAAGCTATTGACACCGTCTTGGTGCTGTTGGAGTGGTTTTCGGGGCTAGAAGCTCCTCGCCACTTTTGGCCACCTGCAATATCCAACATGCTCGAAGGCTATGTGTTGGGGTGGCATATACATCTTGTGAATTTTACAGGTCCGTGAGCCATCCCTCTAATACGGTTCCTTGCCCTTTATGGGGTTTTGCTTTTTGGTTTTGTACACGGTGCTGAGTGTGTTGCACCCTTTTGTTATGGACTAGGGTTGAATTGGGGCGGATTGTCCCAAAACTTAGTTTGGTTTTCGGAAACTCTCCATCGCCTGATACTTTCATACTATGGGCCTTGGTCGGGCGTGTAATTTCACGGCAAGCGGCGGCGTTCAAGATTCCTGTCCGTGCAATTATTGCGAAAATTGAAATTGTGTTTTCCTCTCGGCAGTCCTTTATCCTGTCCATAACCGGGAGAATCGGCGATAATGATGTCTTTGTTTCAGCGGGCTCTTGCGGATTTGAGATAGATCGCATATATGCGGGTGGGTGGGTGGAATTAAGTCAGGAATCCTACCCATCTCGAGGCTCAAGGGCGAAGTTTCAATTGGAAGCTTGGATCGTTGGGCGTTGTCCAGCGAGTATGTCCGACGCGACTTTAGGTTCGATGCTTGATCGAAGTCCGTCCCCGTGAGAATCCGGCATGGAGGTTGAAGCCGGACATGACTAGTTTTCAATCTAGGAGAAGAGTCGCGCGTTGTTCCTCTACCACCATAGCGTGGTGGGTAACACAGGGAGAGTTAATCTCTCTCGGATCGGTTTAAGCCCAATCGATTGTAGTCATGGCGACTCGAGGCGTCACGATCCAAGAGCTTGTTCTGGACGAGAGCTCTATTGGATCCAGCTGCTCGGCGAATTCGAGTTAGCGAAATTGCTTTTGCGACACAGGAGGTAAATGCGTCGAAGCGATGGCGAGCAGTGGTCATGAAAACCACCCGGCGGATAGTTTGGCTGCGGCCAAGGCTCCTTTGGCGAAGATACCGTCTTTAAAAGGCGGGAAGAGGCATCCTTCCTTTCGGTGATGGCACGGAGGAACTCTAAATGAAAGCACCAATGTCGATTGTCAAAACCGGCGGATCTCGGTAGGGGTCCCGGCTGTGCGTCTAGGCGGATGGTAACGAAATAAGGGACACGATGTTTTTACCCGAGTTGGGCCCTCTCGATGGAGGTAAACCCTACTCTGCTTGATTGATATTGATGATATGGGTAGTACAAAGTGGATCTACCACGAGATCAAGGAGGCTAAACCCTAGAAGCTAGCCTATGGTATGATTGTTGTAATGGTTGTGTGTCCTCGGACTAAAACCCTCCGGTTTATATAGACACGAGAGAGGGCTAGGGTTACAGTCGGTTACAATGGTAGGAGATCTACATATCCGTATCGCCAAGCTTGCCTTCCACGCTAAGGAAAGTCCCATTCGGACACGGGATGAAGTCTTCAATCTTGTATCTTCATAGTCTTGGAGTCCGGCTGACGATGATAGTCCGGCTGTCCGGACACCCCCTAGTCCAGGACTCCCTCACCCACCATGGCCGTCGCCCATGAAGGACTTGCCTCACTAGCGGTAGATCTTCACGAAGTAGGCGATCTCCTTGCCCTTACAAACTCCTTGGTTCAACTCCACAATCTTGTCGGAGGCTCCCAAGTGACACCTAGCCAATCTAGGAGATACCACTCTCCAAGAAGTAACAAATGGTGTGTTGATGATGAACTCCTTTCTCTTGTGCTTCAAATGATAGTCTCCCAAACACTCAACTCTCTCTCATAGGTTTTGGATCTGGTGGAAAGAAGATTTGAGTGGAAAGCAACTTGGGGAAGGCTAGAGATCAAGATTCATATGGTAGGAATGGAATATCTTGGCCTCAACACATGAGTAGGTAGTTCTCTCTCAGAAATGGTAAGTTGGAAGTGTAGGTTTGTTCTGATGGCTCTCTCCACGAATGAAGAGGAGGTGGAGGGGTATATATAGCCTCCACACAAAATCTAACCGTTACACACAATTTACCAAACTCGGTATGACCGATTCAACAGACTCGGTCGGACCGATTTAGTAAACCTAGTGACCGTTAGGATTTTCGGTGGAACTGATATGCAACTCGGTGAGACCGATATGGTTAGGGTTAGGGCATAACGTAATCTCGGTAAGACCGATTACACAAACTCGGTGAGACCGATTTTGGTAATAAGTTTTCCAGAGAGTTGGTCAGGCAAACTCGGTTGGACCGATTACACAAACTCGGTAGGACCGATTTTGGTAATGAGTTAACCAAGAAGTTTGCATTGTAATATCGGTTGTACCTATTGCTCAAACTCGATGAGACCGATTTTGGTAATGGACATACACAGAGAGATTACAATCCCATCTCGGAGAGACCGAGATCCCTATCGGTAAGAACGATTTGCCTGGCAGTGGCTATGACATCTGAACTCGGTGGCGCCGGATAGAAAGAATCGGTGTGGCTGAGTTTGACTTTAGGTTTGGGTCATATGTGTGGAAGTGGGAAAGTAGTTGAGGGTTTTGGAGCATATCACTAAGCACTGTGGAGCAAGAAACTCATTAAGCAACACCTCATCCCTTCTTGATAGTATTGGCTTTTCCTATAGACTCAACGTGATCTTGGATCACTAAAATATAAAATGAAGAGTCTTGAGCTTGAAGCTTGAGCCAATCCTTTGTCCTTAGCATCTTGAAGGAGTTCCCACATCCTTTAGTCCATGCCACTCCATTGTTGAACTTATCTGAAACATACTAGATAAAAGTGTTAGTCCAACAAGAGATATGTTGACATTAATTACGAAAACCACCTAGGGAGCATTTGTGCTTTCAATCTCCCCTTTTTTGGTAATTGATGACAACATACATCAAAGCTTTAGATAGAGATATAAAGAATAGCAAGTAAAGCTTTGGAAGGACATGTAACAAGCATAGGCTCCCCCTACATGTATGCAACCATGTGAATATGGAATATAAAAGCATGTGAGAGCATAACCATGATAGAGTAGTCAATGTGTTACATGTATCTTGGCCATATGCATCAGAGCAAAGAATATTAAAGAAAATACCTTCATGCCCATGAGTTCTTCTTGCAAACAGTATGTACATTAGCAAGAATTCCTCATAGACATGATTGTGATGCATATACTTACCTTGTAGTCTTGAGTTGGCTTAGGATGGAATGAACCTGCGTAAACAAGGTTAGATAACACAGATGCACCTACTAGCCAGAGCAAACAAAAGAAACCACAAGAATACCAAGACTGGGATGACATGTAGAGAGTGAGTACTAAGTACCACATTGGATTAGACATGTCCCCAAGAGTAAAGATATGCAATGAACTTAGATGATTTCTTTCCCTTAGATGTCTTGCTCCCCCTGAATCTAGCATGGGATACTGGGAGAAGATAGGGAACATAAAATCAGAGCTGAAAGATATAAATGAACAGAGCTAATGCAAACTAATGCATAAAGCACATATGAACATGTCTTTCCCCTCAACAAGACATGTGGCATCTCTCCTCTTGAACACCAAGCATCTGGGATCCTTGAGAAATACTTTTTACTTGAGTATTCTCTCCCCCTGGAGATCTTTTCTCCCCCTGAGGAGGTGATACTCTCTTTCTCTTATGTGATCTCTTTAAGTGATAAGCTTTGATGTGATCTCTCTCTTCCCCTTTGACATCAATTTCCAAGAAGGGTCTTCTGGAATTTGTCGTGAATGGATTTGGTCATTGAGTCACAACATAAAGCAATGTTAAAAATGTGATGCTTGTAGAGGACAAGATTCATTGAGTGGAGCTGGATCAGAAGAAACACAGAATAAGTGGCAAACTGTTTTTCCTATTGTGAAATCGGTGGCACCGAGTGGTATGTTTCGGTTGCACCGAAAGGATTCGGTTGGACCAAAAATAACAAATCGGTGTTACCGAGTTCATCATAGGGAAAACACTTGTCACCTCAGCTCACTAGACTAGTAAGATCTCACAAAGATTTGCAAGGAATTTACTGAATGATATGCAATGAATTGGATGCAGAAAATGTAGAGCAAACAGAAAGAAATCTAGATGAAGTTTTTTTTGAAAGGGGAGGCAAATATGCATGAGACAAATGCAAAAACACAGAAAAAAACACAAGAGAACTTCATCTAGAGATGGTCGGCAACAAAGTCACCTATGTTAGAGTATATTGACTTAGGAGTCAAGTGAGATCACTTGATCATAGGTCATACTCATCATTTAAGCTCAAAATGGGGTTGCCATTTTTCGTTTAAGCATATTGATGTATTCTCATCTTGTCGAGTTGCTTTAGCTCATGACTTTGAGTAAAGCTTCTCTAAGATGGAATATCATACCTTGGTTGGTGGAGTTGTCCATGTAGTTGAACTTGTGTGAGTTGCTCAAGGTTGATGTGGCTCATCAAGAGTTGGGAGCACCACTTGGAATTTGAGTCCATCTACCTACATGGGTTAGTT
>JAHHZJ010003328.1:0-104345 GCA_021437245.1 Aegilops speltoides
TATGATTGAAATGCTTGGTATGTGGGATCGACTATCTAGTTGTTTTATCTTTAGTAGCCTCTCTTACGGGAAATGTCTCTAGTCTCCGAGCCATGGTAAACTTACTCTTTCCGGAACACTTATTGGCAAGCATGTGTCCTTCAGTTCCGTATACATCGCCGGAAATTCACGCATTATCCGAGTCCATTAGCCGCTGAGCCCGGTTTGCAGATCTCTACCCATGGCGCTTCTGCCGGAACTTACTTACTGATGGCCAAACACGTTCGATCTTTGGGTCATGGATGCTGTCCATGTAAATCATGTGCCACTTTGGGTTTCTGACTAGTCATGTCGGCCGGGCTCCTTTGTTGAGGAGCGTTGCGAGAAAATTAAAATTTTCCTACGGTTTCACCAAGATCCATCTATGAGTTCATCTAAGCAGCGAGTAGCAGAGAGAGATTGCATCTACATACCACTTGTAGATCGCGCGTGCGAAGCTTGCAAGGTGATGATGGAGTCGTACTCGAGCGTGATTAGATCACCGATGCCAAGTCTTGAGCGGACAGCACCTCGCGTTCAACACCGTGCGGAATGACGGCGTCTCCTCCTTCTTGATCCAGCAAGGGGAAGGAGAGGTTGAGAAGACAGCTCCACCGGCACGACAGGCGTGGTGATGGTGGAGAAGCGATACTCGCGAGGGCTTCGCCGAGCTCTTACGGAGGAGGAGATGTGTTGGGGAGGAGGGGCTGCGCCTTGGGAGTTGGTGCAGCGCCTCCTCCCCCCTTTATATAGGCCCCAGGGGTGGCGGCCTAGAGATCAATCTCGAGGCGGCCAGGGTGGAGTGCCCCCAAGCCGGTGGGCGCCCCCCCTAGGGTTTCAACCCTAGGCGCGAGGTGGGCCTGAGGCGCACCAGCCCACGTGGGCTGGTTCCTTCCCCTATGGCCCATGGGGCCCTGGGATGGTGGCCCCACGGTGGACCCCGGACCCTTCGGTGGTCCGTGCTTCTGAGAAACCCGAAACTTTCCGATGGCGAAACACCACTTCCTATATATTCTTTACCTCCGGACCCTTAGAACTCCTCGTGACGTCCGGGATCTCATCAGGGACTCGAACAACATTCGGTATTCACATACTAGTCTTCCTACTAACCCTAGCGTCACGAACCTTAAGTGTGTAGACCCTACGGGTTGGAGACACTGAACATGACGAGGCGACTCTCGGGCAATAACCAACAGCGGGATCTGGATACCCATGTTGGCTCCACATGCTCCTCGATGATTTCATCGGTTGAACCCCGATGTCGAGATTCTATCAAACCACTATGTAATTCCCTTTGTCAATCGATGCGTTACTTGCGAGACTTCGATCGTCGGTATCCCAATACCTCGTTCGGTCTAGTTACGCAAATCACTTTACTCATCTGTACGTAATGCATGATCCGTGACCAACACCTTGGTCACTTTGAGCTCATTATGATGATGCATTACCGAGTGGGCGGAGATACCTCTCCGTCATGCGGAGTGACAAATCCGATCTCGATCCGTGTCGACCAGCAGATACTTTCGGAGATACACGTAATGCACCTTTATAGTCACCCGATTCGTTGTGACGTTTGATACACCAAAGCACTCCTACGGTGCAAGGTTACGATCTCATGGTCGAAGGAAGAGATACTTGACATTGGCAAAGCTTCTAGCAAGCGAACTATCGATCTTTTATGCTATGCTTATGATTGGGTCTTGTCCATCACATCATTCTCCTAATGATGTGATCCGTTATCAACGACATCCAATGTCCATAGTCAGAAACCATGACTATCTATTGATCTGTGAGCTAGTCGACTAGAGGCTCACTAGGGACATATTGTGGTCTAAGTGTTCACCGTGTATTACGATTTCCGGATAATACGGATTATAGCATGAACAAAAGACAATTATCATGAACATTGAAATATAATAATACTTTTATTATTGCCTCTAGGGCATATTTCCAACAGTCTCCACTTGCACTAGAGTCACTAATCTGTTACATTGTGATGAATCGAACACCCATAGAGTTACGGTGTTGATCATGTTTTGCCTTGAGAGAGGTTTAGTCAGCGGATCTGCGACATTCGAGATCCGTGTGCACTTTGCAAATCTCTATGTCTCCATCTTGAACATTTTCACGGATGGAGTTGAAGCGGCAGCTTGATGTGCTGGTCTTCTTGTGAAACCTGGGCTCCTTGGCAAGGCAATAGCTCGGTGTTGTCCGCGAAGAGTTTGATCGGCCCGAGCGCATTGGGTATGACTCCTAGGTCGGTGATGAACTCCTTCACCCAAATTGCTTCATCGCTGCCTCCGAGGCTGCCATGTACTCCGCTTCTGCGTAGATCCATACGGCGCTCTGCCTTGCGGCTGCACCATCTTCTTGCTCCACCATTCAACATATACCGTATCCGGTTTGTGACTTAGAGTCATCGGATCTGAGTCGAAGCTAAGCGTCGGCGTAACCCTTTCATGACGAGCTCTTCGTCTCCTCCATAAGCGAAACATGTCCTTTGTCCTTTTCGGTGCTTGAGGATATTCTTGACCGCTGTCCGGTGTTCCTTGCGGGATTACTTTGGTATCTTGCAGCAAACTTACGGCAAGGTTTACATCAGTGCAGTACAGCATGGCATACATAATAGATCCTATGGCTGAAGCATAGGGGATGACACTCATCTCTTCTTTATCTTTTGCCGTGGTGGGTGGTGAGTGAGCTCAATTTCACACCTTGTAACATAGGCAAGAACCCTTTCTTGGACTGATCCATTTGAACCTCTTCAAAATCTTATCAAGGTATGTGCTTTGTGAAAGACCTATAGAGCGTCTCGATCTATCCTATAGATCTTGATGCCTAATATATAACAACTTCTCCAAGGTCCTTCATTGAAAACACTTGTTCAAGTAGGCCTTAATGCTGTCGAAGTTTTGTATCATTTCCCATCAAGTATGTCATCTACATATAATAGGAGAAATGCTACGAGCTCCCACTCACTTTCTTATGCTGAGGCTTCTCCATAAATGCGCATAAACTAACCTTTGATCATCTCATCAAGCGAATGTTCTAACTCGAGATGCTTGCACCAGTCCATAAATGGATCATTGGAGCTTGCATACTTTATTAGCGTTACGAGGATCGACAAAACCTTCGGCTGCATCATATACAGCTCTTCCTTAAGATGTCCGTTAAGGAATGCCGTTTTGGCGTCCATCGCCATATCTCATAATCATAGTATCGGCAATTGCTAACATGATTGGACGGACTTAAGCTTCGCTACGGGAGAGAATGTCTCGTCGTAGTCAATCCCTTGAACTTGTCGATAACCCTTAGCGACAAGTCGAGCTTATAGATGGTGACATTTCCATCGCGTCCGTCTTCTTCTTAAAAATCCATTTGTTTTCTATAAACTTGCGATCATCGAACCAAGTCTGTCAAAGTCCATACTTTGTTTTCATACATGGATTCTATCTCGGTTCATGGCCTCAAGCCATTTGTTGGAATCCGGGCCGCCATTCTTCTTCATAGTTGAAGGTTCATTGTTGTCTAGCAACATGATTTCCATAACAGGGTTGCCGTACCACTGCAGGTGCGGAGCGTGTCCTCGTGGACCTTGAAGTTCATTATAACTTGATCCAGTATCTTGATCATCATCAATGATTTCCTCTTGATTGGTGTGGGCATTACGGGAATGGTTTCTTCGCGCACCACCTTCCCGTTCGAGAGGTAGTACTTCATCGAGTTCTACTTTCCTCCACTTACTTCTTTCGAGAGAAACTCTTTCTCGAAAGCATCCGTTCTTAGGCAACAAAGATCTTGCCTTGGATCTTAAGTAGAAGGTATACCGATAGTTTCCTTAGGGTATCCTATGAATCGCATTTTCCGACTTGGGTTGAGCTTTTCGAGGTTGAAGTTTCTTGACATAAGCATCGCATCCCCAAACTTTTAGAAGCGACAGACAGGTTTCTTCCCAAACCATAATTCATACGGTGTCGTCTCAGCAGGTTTAGGCGGTGCCCTATTTAAAGTGAATGTAGCTCTCTAGGCGTATCCCCAAAATGATAGCGGTAAATCGGTAAGAGACATCATAGACCGCACCATATCCAATAGAGTGCGATTCGACGTTCGGACACACCGTTTATTTGAGGTGTTCGGTAGCGTGAGTTGTGAAACGATTCCACATTTCTTTAAGTGTGTCCAAATTCGTGACTTAAGTATTCTCCTCCACGATCGATCGTAGGAACTTTATCTTTGGTCACGTTGATTCTCCACCTCATTCTGAAATTCCTTTGAACTTTTCAAGGTCTCGGACTTGTGTTTCATTAAGTAGACATACCCATATCTACTCAAGTCATCGGTGAGAGTGAGAACATACGATATCCTCCATGAGCCTCAACGCTCATTGGACCACTTTTACATCGGTATGTATGATTTCCAACAAGTTGGTTGCTCGCTCCATTGTTAGGAGAAGCGGAGTCTTGGTCATTTGCCTAAGAGGCACTTTACATCTTTTGGCATCCACACTATGAACATGTGTAATATTACGCTCGAGATTCATTAGAATAAACCATTGACCATCGAGACATGACCATAAAACATATCTCTCATATAAATCGAACAACCATTATTCTCAGACTTAAATGAGTAGCCATCTCGTATCAAGCGAGATCCGGATACAATGTTCATGCTCAAACTTGGCACTAAATAACAATTATTAAGGTTCAAAACTAATCCCGTAGGTAAATGTAGAGGCAGCGTGCGGCAGCGATCACATCGACTCTGGAACCATTCGGAGCGCGCATCGTCACCTCGTCTTCGCCGATCTCCGTTTATTCCGCAGCTCTGCTGTGAGTTACAAATATGAACAGCGGCACGGTATCAAATACCGGGAGTTACTCGTGTCTTGGTAAGGTACACATCAATTACATGTATATCAAATATACCTTTGGTGTTGTCGGCCTTCTTATCCGCTAAGTATTTGGGGCAGTTCCGCTTCGATGACCCTTCCCTTGCAATAAAAGCACTCAGTCTCGAGGCTTGGGTCCATTCTTTGACTTCTTCCGGCAGCGAGGCTTACAGGCGGCAACATCCTTGCCGTCCTTCTTGAAGTTCTTCTTCCCTTGCCCTTCTTGAACTTAGTGGTCTTATTGACCATCAACACTTGATGTTCTTTCTTGATTTCAGCCTCTGCTGACTTCAGCGTGAGTACACTTGAGGAATGGTCTTCACCATCCCCTGCATGTTGTAGTTCATCACAAAGCTCTTGTAGCTTGGTGGAAGCGGCTGGAGGATTCATCAATGACCGCCTCATCTGGGAGGTGAATGTTCAATTTGGGTCATCGGTTGTACAACCGGACATCTTGAGGATGTGCTCCTTGTGAACTGTTTTCCTCCATCTTACAAGCTGTAGAACTTGTCGGAGACATCATATCTCGACCGGGCATGAGCTTGGAAAATTAGTTTCAGCTCTTGAACATCTCATATGCTCCGTGATGCTCAAAAGCGCTTTTGGAGCCCGGTTCTAAGCTGTAGAGCATGCCGCCTTGAGCGAGGAGTAATCATCGAGCAGAGTCTGCCAAGCGTTCAAATCGTCTTGCGGTCTTTGGGAGAACAGGTGGGTCACCTAATGGTGCTTCTAGGACATCTTGTTTCTTGGCAGCTATGAGGATGATCCTCGGGTTCGGACCCGATCCGTATAGTTGCTGCCATCATCTTTCAGCTTGGTTTTCTCTAGGAGCAGCGTTGAAGTTCATGTTGACATTAGCGTTGGCCATTGATCTACAGGACATATTTGCAAGGTTTTAGACTAAGTTCATGATAATAAAGTTCTAATCAAAATTATGAACTCCCACTTAGATTAGACATCCCTCTAGTCATCTAAGTGTTACGATCGAGTCGACTAGCCCATGTCCGATCATCACGTGAGACGGACTAGTCATCGTCGGTGAACATCTTCATGTTGATCGTATCTTCCATCGACTCGTGTTCGACCTTTCGGTCTCCGTGTTCGAGGCCATATGCGCACATGCTAGGCTCGTCAAGTTAACCCTAAGTGTTTTATTGTGTAAAACTGTCTTACACCCGTTGTATGTGAACGTAAGGATCCATCACACCCGATCATCACGTGGTGCTTAGAAACGACGAACTGTAGCAACGGTGCACAGTTAGGGGAGAACACTTCTTGAAATTTTATAAGGGATCATCTTATTTTCTACCGTCGTTCTAAGTAAACAAGATGCATAAACATAATAAACATCACATGCAATTATATAGTTGTGACATGATATGGCCAATATCATAAAGCTCCATTGATCTCCATCTTCGGGCTCCATGATCATCTTGTGACCGGCTTGACACCATGATCTCCATCATCATGATCTCCATCATCGTGTCTTCATGAAGTTGTCACGCCAACGACTACTTCTACTTCTATGACTAACGCGTTTAGTAATGAAGTGAAGCAGTTTACATGGCGTTTTCTTCAATGACACGCAGGTCATACAAAAAAATAAAGACAACTCCTATGGCTCCTGCCGGTTGTCATACTCATCGACATGCAAGTCGTGAATCCTATTACAAGAACATGATCTCATACATCACAATTCATCATTCATCACAACTTCTGGCCATATCACATCACATAATCAATCGCTGCAAAAACAAGTTAGACGTCCTCTAATTGTTGTTGCATCTTTTCGATGGCTGCGATTGGGTTCTAGCAAACGTTTTCTTACCTCGAATCACCACAGCGTGATTTTGTCAACTTCTATTTACCCTTCATAAGGACCTTGTTCATCGAATCCGCTCCAACTAAAGTGGGAGAGCGGACACTTTCGCCAGACCACCTTATGCAACTAGTGCATGTCGATCGGTGGAACCGGTCTCACGTAAGCGTACGTGTAAGGTTGGTCCGGGCCGCTTCATCCCACAATACCGTTGAGCAAGAAAAGACTAGTAGAGGCAAGTAAGATGACAAGATCAACGCCCACAACAAATTGTGTTTTACTCGTGCATTACAGAACTACGCATAGACCTAGCTCATGATGCCACTGTTGGGGAACGTTGCAGAAAATTAAAATTTTTCCTTACGGCTTCATGAAGATCCATCTATGAGTTCATCTAAGCAACGAGTAACGGGTGAGAGTTTGCATCTACATACCACTTGTAGATCGCGTGCGGAAGCTTGCAAGGTGATGATGGAGTCGTACTCGAACGTGATTCAGATCACCGATGTCCAAGTGCTGAACGTACAGCACCTCCGCGTTCAACACTGCGTGCGGAACGGCGGCGTCTCCTCCGTCTTGATCCAGCAAGGAGGAAGGAGAGGTTGAGAAGACAGCTCCACCGGCGGCCGGCGGCGTGGTGATGGTGGAAGCGATACTCAAGCGAGGGCCGCCCGGCGCTGCGGAGGAGGAGAAGTGTTGGGGAGGAGGGCTGCGCCTTGGAGATGGGTACAGCAGCCCCCTCCCCCCCCCTATATAGGCCCCCAGAAGTGGCGGCCTGGAGATCAATCTCCGGGGCGACCAAGGGGTGGAGTGCCCCCAAGCCGGTGGGCGCCCCCCCCTAGGGTTTCAACCCTAGGCGCGGGGTGGGCCTGGGGAGCACCAGCCCACTATGGGCTGGTTCCCCTCCACTTCAGCCCATGGGGCCCTCCGGGATAGGTGGCCCCACCGGTGGACCCAGGACCCTTCCGGTGGTCCGGTACTTCTGGGAGACCCGAAACTTTCCGATGGCGAAACACCACTTCCTATATATTATTCTTTACCTCCGGACCCTTCCGGAACTCCTCGTGACGTCCGGGATCTCATCCGAGACTCCGAACAACATTCGGTATTCACATACTAGTCTTCCTACTAACCCTAGCGTCACCGAACCTTAAGTGTGTAGACCCTACGGGTTCGGGAGACACGTAGACATGACCGAGACGACTCTCGGGCAATAACCAACAGCGGGGTCTGGATACCCATGTTGGCTCCCACATGCTCCTCGATGATTTCATCGGTTGAACCACGATGTCGAGATTGATCAAACCACATATGCAATTCCCTTTGTCAATCGATGCGTTACTTGCGAGACTTCGATCGTCGGTATCCCAATACCTCGTTCGGTCTCGTTACCGGCAAGTCACTTTTACTAAATCCGTAATGCATGATCCGTGACCAACACCTTGGTCACATTGAGCTCATTATGATGATGCATTACGAGTGGGCGGAGATACCTCTCCGTCATACGGAGTGACAAATCGATCTCGATCCATGTCAACCGCAGATACTTTCGGAGATACCTGTAATGCACCTTTATAGTCACCCGATTCGTTGTGACATTTGATACACCAAAGGCACTCCTACGGTAACGGGAGTTACGATCTCATGGTCGAAGGAATAGATACTTGACATTGGCAAAGCTTCTAGCAAGCGAACTATCGATCTTTTATGCTATGCTTATGATTGGGTCTTGTCCATCACATCATTCTCCTAATGATGTGATCCGTTATCAACGACATCCAATGTCCATAGTCGAGAAACCATGACCATCTATTGATCTGCAGGCTAGTCGACTAGAGGCTCACTAGGGACATATTGGGGTCTAAGTGTTCACCGTGTATTACGATTTCCGGATAACACGGTTATAGCATGAACAAAAGACAATTATCATGAACATTGAAATATAATAATACTTTTATTATTGCCTCTAGGGCATATTTCCAACAGTCTCCCACTTGCACTAGAGTCACTAATCTAGTTACATTGTGATGAATCGAACACCCATAGAGTTACGGTGTTGATCATGTTTTGCCTTGAGAGGTTTAGTCAGCGGATCTGCGACATTCAGATCCGTGTGCACTTTGCAAATCTCTATGTCTCCATCTTGAACATTTTCACGGATGGAGTTGAAGCGGCGCTTGATGTGCTGGTCTTCTTGTGAAACACAGGCTCCTTGGCAAGTGCAATAGCTCGGTGTTGTCCGAGAAGAGTTTGATCGGCCCGGCGCATTGGGTATGACTCCTAGGTCGGTGATGAACTCCTTCACCCAAATCGCTTCATCGCTGCCTCCGAGGCTGCCATGTACTCCGCTTCACCGTAGATCCGCCACGGCGCTCTGCTTGCGGCTGCACCAGCTTCTTGCTCCACCATTCAACATATACGCGTATCCGGTTTGTGACTTAGAGTCATCGGATCTGAGTCGAAGCTAAGCGTCGGCGTAACCCTTCTGACGAGCTCTTCGTCTCCTCCATAAGCGAAACATGTCCTTTGTCCTTTTCGGTGCCAGGATATTCTTGACCGCTGTCCGGTGTTCCTTGCGGGATTACTTTGGTATCTTGCAACCAAACTTACGGCAAGGTTTACATCAGTGCAGTACACAGCATGGCATACATAATAGATCCTATGGCTGAAGCATAGGGATGACACTCATCTCTTCTTTATCTTTTGCCGTGGTGGGTGGTGAGCTGAGCTCAATCTCACACCTTGTATCATAGGCAAGAACCCTTTCTTGGACTGATCCATTTTGAACCTCTTCAAAATCTTATCAAGGTATGTGCTTTGTGAAAGACCTATGAGGCGTCTCGATCTATCCTATAGATCTTGATGCCTAATATATAACAACTTCTCCAAGGTCCTTCATTGAAAAACACTTGTTCAAGTAGGCCTTAATGCTGTCGAAGTTTTGTATCATTTCCCATCAAGAGTATGTCATCTACATATAATAGGAGAAATGCTCTGAGCTCCCACTCACTTTCTTATGCATGAGCTTCTCCATAAGTCGCATAAACTAAGCGCTTTGATCATCTCATCAAAGCAAATGTTCCAACTCGAGATGCTTGCACCAGCCCATAAATGGATCGCTGGAGCTTGCATACCTTGTTAGCGTTCGAGGATCGACAAAACCTTCCGGCTGCAGCATATACAGCTCTTCCTTAAGATGTCCGTTAAGGAATGCCGTTTTGGCGTCCATCGCCATATCTCATAATCATAGTATGCGGCAATTGCTAACATGATTCGGACGGACTTAAGCTTCGCTACGGGAGAGAATGTCTCGTCGTAGTCAATCCCTTGAACTTGTCGATAACCCTTGGCGACAAGTCGAGCTTTATAGATGGTAACATTACCATCCGCGTCCGTCTTCTTCTTAAAAATCCATTTGTTTTCTATTGCTCGCCGATCATCGGGCAAGTCTGTCAAAGTCCATACTTTGTTTTCATACATGTATTCTATCTCGCATTTCATGGCCTCAAGCCATTTGTTGGAATCCGGGCCAGCCATCGCTTCTTCATAGTTCGAAGGTTCACCGTTGTCTAACAACATGATTTCCAGGACAGGGTTGCCGTACCACTCTGGTGCGGAACGTGTCCTCGTGGACCTTCGAAGTTCAGTAGTAACTTGATCCGAAGTACCTTGATCATCATCATTGTTTTCCTCTTGGTTGGTGTGGGCATCACGAGAGCGGTTTCTGTCTGCACCACTTTCCGTTCGAGAGGTAGTACTTCATCGAGTTCTACTTTCCTCCACTTACTTCTTTCGAGAGAAACTCTTTCTCGAAAGCATCCGTTCTTAGCAACAAAGACCTTGCCTTCGGATCTTAAGTAGAAGGCATACCCGGCAGTTTCCTTAGGGTATCCTATGAATCGCATTTTTCGACTTGGGTTCGAGCTTTTCGGGTTGAAGTTTCTTGACATAAGCATCGCATCCCCAAACTTTTAAAGCGACAGCTTAGGTTTCTTCCCAAACCATAATTCATACGGTGTCGTCTCAGCGGTTTAGGCGGTGCCCTATTTAAAGTGAATGTAGCTGTCTCTAGGCGTATCCCCAAAATGACAGCGATAAATCGGTAGAGACATCATAGACCGCACCATATCCAATAGAGTGCGATTCGACGTTCGGACACACCATTTATTTGAGGTGTTCGGTAGGCGTGAGTTGTGAAACGATTCCACATTTCTTTAAGTGTGTGCCAAATTCGTGACTTAAGTATTCTCCTCCACGATCGATCGTAGGAACTTTATCTTTCGGTCACGTTGATTCTCCACCTCATTATGAAATTCCTTGAACTTTTCAAAGGTCTCGGACTTGTGTTTCATTAAGTAGACATACCCATATCTACTCAAGTCATCGGTGAGAGTGAGAACATAACGATATCCTCCATGAGCCTCAACCCTCATTGGACCGCTTTACATCGGTATGTATGATTTCCAACAAGTTGGTTGCTCGCTCCATTGTTCGGAGAAGCGGAGTCTTGGTCATTTGCCTAAGAGGCATGGTTAGCATGTGTCAAGCGATTCATAATCAAGAGACTCTAAAGTCCATCAGCATGGAGCTTCTTCATGCGCTTGACACCAATGTGACCAAGGCGGCGATGCCACAAGTATGTTGGACTATCGTTATCAACTTTACATCTTTTGGCATCCACACTATGAACATGTGTAATATTACGCTCGAGATTCATTAAGAATAAACCATTGACCATCGAACATGACCATAAAACATATCTCTCATATAAATCGAACAACCATTATTCTCAGACTTAAATGAGTAGCCATCTCGTATCAAGCGAGATCCGGATACAATGTTCATGCTCAAACTTGGCACTAAATAACAATTATTAAGGTTCAAAACTAATCCGTAGGTAAATGTAGAGGCAGCGTGCGGCGGCGATCACATCGACTCTGGAACCATTCGGCAGCGCGCCGTCACCTCGTCCTTTGCCGGTCTCCGTTTATTCCGCAGCTCTGCTGTGAGTTACAAATATGAACAGCGGCACGGTATCAAATACCGGGAGTTACTCGTGTCTTGGTAAGGTACACATCAATTACATGTATATCAAATATACCTTTGGTGTTGCGGCCTTCTTATCCGCTAAGTATTTGGGGCAGTTCCGCTTCAAGTGACCCTTCCCTTGCAATAAAAGCACTCGGTCTCGGGCTTGGGTCCATTCTTTGACTTCTTCCGGCAGCAGGCTGACGGCGGCGGCAACATCCTTGCCGTCCTTCTTGAAGTTCTTCTTCCCTTGCCCTTCTTGAACTTAGTGGTCTTATTGACCATCAACACTTGATGTTCTTTCTTGATTTCAGCCTCTGCTGACTTGACGTGAGTACACTTGAGGAATGGTCTTCACCATCCCTGCATGTTGTAGTTCATCACAAAGCTCTTGTAGCTTGGTGGAAGCGGCTGGAGGATTCTGTCAATGACCGCCTCATCTGGGAGGTGAATGTTCATTTGGGTCATACGGTTGTGCAACCCGGACATCTTGAGGATGTGCTCCTTGTGAACTGTTTTCCTCCATCTTACAAGCTGTAGAACTTGTCGGAGACATCATATCTCGACCGGGCATGAGCTTGGAAAATTAGTTTCAGCTCTTGAACATCTCATATGCTCCGTGATGCTCAAAGCGCTTTTGGAGCCCGGTTCTAAGTTGTAGAGCATGCCGCCTTGAGCGAGGGTAATCATCGAGCAGAGTGCGCAAGCGTTCAAATCGTCTTGCGGTCTTTGGGAGAACAGGTGGGTCACCTAACGGTGCTTCTAGGACATCTTGTTTCTTGGCAGCTATGAGGATGATCCTCGGGTTCGGACCCGATCCGTATAGTTGCTGCCATCATCTTTCAGCTTGGTTTTCTCTAGGAGCAGCGTTGAAGTTCATGTTGACATTAGCGTTGGCCATTGATCTACAAGACATATTTGCAAGGTTTTAGACTAAGTTCATGATAATAAAGTTCTAATCAAAATTATGAACTCCCACTTAGATTAGACATCCCTCTAGTCATCTAAGTGTTACGATCCGAGTCGACTAGCCCATGTCCGATCATCACGTGAGGCGGACTAGTCATCGTCGGTGAACATCTTCATGTTGATCGTATCTTCCATCGACTCGTGTTCGACCTTTCGGTCTCCGTGTTACGAGGCCATATGCGCACATGCTAGGCTCGTCAAGTTAACCCTAAGTGTTTTATTTGTGTAAACTGTCTTACACCGTTGTATGTGAGCGTAAGGATCCATCACACCCGATCATCACGTGGTGCTTAGAAGCGACGAACTGTAGCAGCGGTGCACGTTAGGGAGAACACTTCTTGAAATTTTATAAGGGATCATCTTATTTACTACCGTCGTTCTAAGTAAACAAGATGCATAAACATAATAAACATCACATGCAATTATATAGTTGTGACATGATATGGCCAATATCATAAAGCTCCATTGATCTCCATCTTGGGCTCCATGATCATCTTGTCACGGCTTGACACCATGATCTCCATCATCATGATCTCCATCATTGTGTCTTCATGAAGTTGTCCGCAGCGACTACTTCTACTTCTATGACTAAGCGTTTAGTAATGAAGTGAAGCAGTTTACATGGCGTTCTTCAATGACACGCAGGTCATACAAAAAATAAAGACAACTCCTATGGCTCCTGCGGTTGTCATACTCATCGACATGCAAGTCGTGAATCCTATTACAAGAACATGATCTCATACATCACAATTCATCATTCATCACAACTTCGGCCATATCACATCACATGATCAATCGCTGCAAAAACAAGTTAGGCGTCCTCTAATTGTTGTTGCATCTTTTACGATAGCTGCGATTGGGTTCTAGCAAACGTTTTCTTACCTCTGAATCACCACAGCGTGATTTTGTCAACTTCTATTTACCCTTCATAAGGACCTTGTTCATCGAATCCGCTCCAACTAAAGTGGGAGAGCGGACACCCGCCAGCCACCTTATGCAACTAGTGCATGTCGATCGGTGGAACCGGTCTCACGTAAGCGTCGTGTAAGGTTGGTCGGGCGCTTCATCCCACAATACCGTTGAGCAAGAAAAAGACTAGTAGAGGCAAGTAAGATGACAAGATCAGCGCCCACAACAAATTGTGTTCTACTCGTGCATTAGAGAACTACGCATAGACCTAGCTCATGATGCCCTTTGTTGGGGAGCGTTGCGAGAAAATTAAAATTTTCCTACGGCTTCACGAAGATCCATCTATGAGTTCATCTAAGCAGCGAGTAATGGGTGAGAGTTTGCATCTACATACCACTTGTAGATCGCGTGCGGAAGCTTGCAAGGTGATGATGGAGTCGTACTCGAACGTGATTCAGATCACCGATGTCCAAGTGCTGAGCGGACAGCACCTCCGCGTTCAACACACGTGCGGGACGGCGGCGTCTCCTCCGTCTTGATCCAGCAAGGAGGAAGGAGAGGTTGAGAAGACAGCTCCACCGGCAGCACGGCGGCGTGGTGATGGTGGAAGCGATACTCGGCGGGGCTTCCCGGCGCCTACGGAGGAGGAGAAGTGTTGGGGAGGAGGGCTGCGCCTTGGAGATGGTACAGCAGCCCCCTCCTCCCCCTTTATATAGGCCCCCAGGGGTGGCGGCCTGGAGATCCAATCTCCGGGCGGCGACAAGGGGTGGAGTTCCCCCAAGCCGGTGGGCGCCCCCCCCTAGGGTTTCAACCCTAGGCGCGGGGTGGGCCTGAGGCGCACCAGCGCACTATGGGCTGGTTCCCTCCACTTCAGCCCATGGGGCCCTCAGGATAGGTGGCCCCACCGGTGGACCCGGGACCCTTCCGGTGGTCGGTACTTTCTGGGAGACCGAAACTTTCCGATGGCGAAACACCACTTCCTATATATTATTCTTTACCTCCGGACCCTTAGGAACTCCTCGTGACGTCAGGGATCTCATCAGGGACTCGAACAACATTAGGTATTCACATACTAGTCTTCCTACTAACCCTAAGCGTCACGAACCTTAAGTGTGTAGACCCTACGGGTTGGGAACCTTGAACATGA
This sequence comes from Aegilops speltoides, assembly GCA_021437245.1. Lineage (NCBI taxonomy): Eukaryota > Viridiplantae > Streptophyta > Magnoliopsida > Poales > Poaceae > Aegilops > Aegilops speltoides. The sequence continues at coordinate 14,779 of JAHHZJ010003328.1, forward strand.
CCGAGGCGACTCTCGGGCAATAACCAACAGCGGGATGCTGGATACCCATGTTGGCTCCCACATGCTCCTCGATGATTTCATCGGTTGAACCACGATGTCGAGATTGATCAAACCACATATGCAATTCCCTTTGTCAATCGATGCGTTACTTGCGAGACTTCGATCGTCGGTATCCCAATACCTCGTTCGGTCTCGTTACGGCAAGTCACTTTTACTAAATCCGTAATGCATGATCCGTGACCAACACCTTGGTCACATTGAGCTCATTATGATGATGCATTACGAGTGGGCGAGAGATACCTCTCCGTCATGCGGAGTGACAAATCGATCTCGATCCATGTCAACCTTGAGATACTTTCGGAGATACCTGTAATGCACCTTTATAGTCACCCGATTCGTTGTGACATTTGATACACCAAGGCACTCCTCGGTAACGGGAGTTACGATCTCATGGTCGAAGGAATAGATACTTGACATTGGCAAAGCTTCTAGCAAGCGAACTATCGATCTTTTATGCTATGCTTATGATTGGGTCTTGTCCATCACATCATTCTCCTAATGATGTGATCCGTTATCAACGACATCCAATGTCCATAGTCGAGAAACCATGACCATCTATTGATCTGGCAGGCTAGTCGACTAGAGGCTCACTAGGGACATATTGGGGTCTAAGTGTTCACACGTGTATTACGATTTTCGGATAACACGGTTATAGCATGAACAAAAGACAATTATCATGAACATTGAAATATAATAATACTTTTATTATTGCCTCTAGGGCATATTTCCAACACCGGCCATACATTTCTGAGGATCATGTAATCGGCTTGTGTGCGGCGCCCGCTTATCGCTTTGGCACTGTCATCTGGTTGTCTATCCGGCGGTGACCTCTTTGCTTTTTGTTGTGGGGACTCTATGGCCTCCTCGTCAATTCTAGCAACAGCTCGCGCTTTGGGTAGCTCTTTGTTTGGTGGCCATTGCCATATTTGTCCATGATCTTTGAGTACTGCTCCACCTCATTACAGTATGTCTTCCGCTGTTTTGAGCTTTCGTTTTCCTTCTTGAGACTTCTTGCGGTGGCGACAAGTCTTTTGTGAAGGTTCTTATGCTCGGTGGTGAGTCCGGCGTTAGATCGTCAGGCTGTTGTTTTATTGGGCATAGATTGATTATCGATTAAATCTGTTGGGATGGTTGCTGGTTGCATGTTAAATGATCCTTTGGTTTGCCCTGCTCTATTGCTGGGTCATTAGGAGTGCTGTTTTTTGTCGGCGGGATTTAGGGCGGCGTCTGCGTCGCCATTTTGGTTGTTTGTCGGCGGGATTATCCTTTGCGGCGTCCGTTGTACCTCGTTATCGCTTCCTTTTGGGGTGTCCACCATATATACATCATGTGTTGGGGTGGCCTTCTAGTGCTTTCGGTGGGCGCTGGTTCTTTGTAGTCTCGGCATCGCCGTCCATACCGTCGATGTCTTGGTCATAGTCTAAGCATGTCGGTTAGATCGTCGGCGAGTGGCTACTAGCGTGGGTGGTGGGTGGGGTTTGAATTTCTTCGTCGTCGCATCCCAACCATCGACCCTTGATCGGCCGAGGTTCTCGATAACGAGAGATGTTTTAGCGAATTGAGGATGTCACCAAAGGGTGAGTCTTGAAAGATGTCGTGGCGGTGAACTCCATGATCGGCCCAATCGGATTCGATTGGTAGGGCGTAGGAGGTTTGGAGTCCGGCAAGAGTCCGGCACCTCGAGTCCGAGCTTTATAAGGGACAAGGTCGATGTTGGCTCCATCGCCGTAGAAGTTGTAGCTCGAAGCGGTGTCCAGCCATCATCCTCGTCTGTGATCGGCTCTAAACTATGGGTCGGATCGGACTTGTATGCGGCCTCGAGTCTTGTCCGTGGCGGAGCTAGATCATGCCCATCGTGTGATCGGTCTGGCCGCTCGGCGTGGCTCGAATCCATTGAAGATCGAGTCTCCGTGGATGTCGATCGTGAAGTTTAGGCTTCAAACCTGACGATGGCGGCGTAGCTTCGATCTGCTCGGATGGCCAAGTGAATTGGCTCGTGGTCGAAGCTGCCGAATACAAAGATCTGTCGGGGAAAAGTATCACCACGGACTACGTTGTTATTGATTGAAGAATCCATCAAGCCTATCGGTGGCGACGGAGGAACTCTCAATGAAAGCACCAATGTCGATTGTCAAAACCGGCGGATCTCGGAGTAGGGGTCCCGAAGCTGTGCATCTAGGCGGATGGTAACACGAGACAAGGGACACGATGTTTTACCCGAGTTGGGCCCTCTCGATGGAGGTAAACCCTACTCCTGCTTGATTGATATTGATGATATGGGTAGTACAAGAGTGGATCTACCACGAGATCAAGGAGGCTAAACCTAGAAGCTAGCCTATGGTATGATTGTTGTAATGGTTGTGTGTCCTACGGACTAAAACCCTCAATTTATATAGACAGGAGAGGGCTAGGGTTACTGAGGTCGGTTACAATGGTAGGAGATCTACATATCCGTATCGCCAAGCTTGCCTTCACGCCAAGGAAAGTCCCATCCGGACCACGGGACAAAGTCTTCAATCTTGTATCTTCATAGTCTTGGAGTCGGTGGCGATGATAGTCCGGCTATCCGGACACCCCTAATCGAGACTCCCTCACTGCGTTTGAAAGCGCTCTTGTTGACAGGATCCTCGAGCCACGAGAAATTCGTCGTCGTCGAGGCTTGCCTCGTCTCCGGAAGGAGGCATGTAATTATCGTCCTCTACCTCTTTATGCGCGCTCTCTCGTGAGGCTGGCTTCTCTGTCCTCTGTGCTGAATCTTCTGGAGGGTTGTCTTGACACTATCAGGGTGTTATTATCTCTGGTGCGGAATCTCCATTCTTCTTTGTGGCGGGATTTGGGCGGCCTTGGGCAATGGCGCTTAGGCTGCTTTTGGAGGGTCATCCTCCATTGTTCCATCGCCATTCCCATCCTTTGGGATGTCCACCATGTATATGTCGTATGGCAGGTGGCTTTCCGGTGCCCGATGGCGCTAGTTCTTGGTCGTCTCGGCATCGTCGTCCATACCGTCGATGTCTTGAGTCAAAGTCTAACATGTCGGTTAAGTCATCGGCGATGGCTCTGAAGTGGGTGGTGGGTGGGCTTTGAATTTCTTCGTCGTCGCATCCCAACCGTCACAGCCATAATCCGGCCAAAGCTCTCTGTCAAAGAGACACTTTAGTGAATTCGAGGATGTCGCCCGAAGCGAAGTCTTTGAAAAGATGTCCGTGCGGTGAACTCCATGATCGGCGCCCGGATTCGATTAGCGGTAGCGGAAGGTTCGAGGTCGGCGAGTCCGGCACCTTAGGTCACAAGCTTCATGAGGGGCGGGGTCGGTGTTCGGCTCCATCACCGTAGAGGTAGCAGCCCCGAGGTGGTGTCAACCACCCATCCTCGATTGGCGCCGTCTGCTCCGAACCAAGGGTCGGGCGGACTCTTATCTTGACCTCGAGGGCCTTGTCGGCAGCGAGCTAAATCATGCCCATCGAGGCGGTCTGGTAGCGCTGGCTGTGGCTCAAATCCGTCGAAGATCAAGTCTCGCGGATGTCGGTCGTATAGTTCAAACTTCGAATCGACGATGGCGGGCGTAGCTTCGATCTGCTCGGATGGCCAAGTGAATTGGCCCGCGATCTTGAAGCCGCCCGAATCTGAAGGTCTGTCGAGGAAAAATCTCACCTGGACGCGTTGTTGTTGATGATCGAAGGAGCCATCGGGCCTATAGGTGGCGACATAGAGGAACTTTCAATGAAAGCACCAATGTCGGTGTCAAAACCGGCGGATCTCGGGTAGGGGTCCCAGCTGTGCGTCTAAGCGGATGGTAATAGGAGACAAGGGACATGATGTTTTTACCCGAGTTCGGGCCCTCTCGATGGAGGTAAAACCCTACTCTGCTTGATTGATATTGATGATATGGGTAGTACAAAGTAGTTCTACCACGAGATCAGGAGGCTAAACCCTAGAAGCTAGCCTATGGTATGATTGTTGTTAGTCCTATGGACTAAAACCCTCCGGTTTATATAGACACGGAGAGGGCTAGGGTTACAGTCGGTTACAATGGTAGGAGATCTACATATCCATATCGCCAAGCTTGCCTTCCACGCCAAGGAAAGTCCCATCCGGACATGGGGCGAAGTCTTGATCTTGTATCTTCATAGTCTTGGAGTCCGGCCAATGATGATAGTTCGGCTATCCGGACACCCCCTAGTCTAGGACTCCCTCAATTCTCAAGCAAAGTAGATAAAGGCATATCATTGGGATCAAGAGGAGTATTTTTAGGATCAAACATCTTCATAAGTTCATCCATCTTTTCACTCAAAACATTGATTTCTTCTATAGCATGCACTTTCTTACTAGAAGATCTTTCGGTGTGCCATTGAGAATAATTAGCCATAATATTTCAAGCAATTTGGTAGCATCCCCTAACTTAATTTCCATAAAAGTGCCTCCCGCGGCCGAATCTAAAAGATTTCTAGAAGCAAAATTCAATCCGGCATAAAATTTTTGTATGATCATCCATAAATTCAAACCATGAGTAGGGCAATTGCGAAGCATTAATTTCATTCTTTCCCAAGATTGGGCAACATTCTCATGATCAAGTTGTTTAAAATTCATAATATCGTTCCTAAGAGTGATAATCTTTGCGGGAGGAAAATACTTAGAGATAAAAGCATCTTTGCACTTGTTCCAAGAATCAATACTATTTTTAGGCAAAGATGAAAACCAAACTTTAGCACGATCTCTAAGTGAAAACGGAAATAACTTCAATTTAACAATATTGTTATCCGTATCTTTCTTCTTTTGCATATCACACAAATCAACAAAATTGTTTAGATGACTAAGCGGCATCTTCACTAGGAAGGCGGTGAATTGATCTTTCATAACAAGATTCAACAAGCGGTGTTGATTTCTAAGACTCATCATTATTAAGAAGAGCAATCGAATTACTAAGGAAATCATTATTATTGGTATTAGAAATCACACAATTTGGTATTATCTTGCACCATGGCAACAAGTAATCCAACACACAAGCAAAGGGAAAAAGGCAAGCGGGAAAGAGAGGAGGAGATTGGGAAAGAGAGGGCAAATAAAATGGCAAGGGTGAAGTGGGGAGAGGAAAATGAGAGGCAAATGGCAAATGATGTAATCACGAGAGATAGGGATTGCGATGGGTACTTGGTATGGTTGACTTGCTTGTGTGAGCCTCCCGACAGCGCGCGAGAAATTCTTCTTGCTACCTCTTGAGCCTTTGTGTTGGATTTCCCGAAGAGGAGAGGATGATGTAGCAAAGTAGCGTAAGTATTTCCCTCGGTTTGTGAGAACCAAGGTATTAATCGATAGGAGACCACGCACAAGTCAGCGTACCTACACAAAGCGATAGCAACTTCGCAACCAGCGCAGGGGTTGTCAATCCCTTCACGGTCACTTACGAGTGAGATCGATAGAGATAATATTTTTGGTATTTTTGATAGATATATGCAAAGTAAAAAGTAAAAGGCAAAGTAAAAAACAAAGCAAGTGAATAAAGTGATATAGATTGATATGATGAGAATAGACCCGGGGGCCATAGGTTTCACTAGTGGCTTCTCTCAAGAGCATAGATATTCTACGGTGGGTGAACAAATTACTGTTGAGCAATTGACAGAATTGAGCATAGTTATGAGTAGATCTAGGCAATGATCATGCATATAGGCATCACGTCCAAAACAAGTAGATCAAAGCGATTACGCATCTACTACTATTACTCCACTCATCGACCGCTATCCGGCATGCACCTAGAGTATTAAGTAAAAAAGCGAAGCAGCGCCGTAAGCAAGATGACATGATGTAGAGGATAAATTCATGCAATATGATAAAAAACCCATCTTGTTACCCTCGATGGCAACAATACAATCGTCCTTGCTACCCTTCTATCCTTTGGTAAGGACACGCAAGATTGAACCCAAAGCTAAGCACTTCTCCCATTGCAAGAACTACCAATCTAGTTGGCCAAACCAAAAGATAATTCAAAGAGACTTGCAAAATAACTCAATCATACATAAAAGAATTGAGAGAAGAATCGGATATTTTCCATAGATATCTTGGATCATAAACCCACAATTCATCGGTCTCAACAAACACACATAAAAGAAGATTACATCGAATAGATCTCCACGAGAGAGGGAGAACATTGTATTGAGATCCGAAAAGAGAAGAAGCCATCTAGCTACTAGCTATGTGCAGAAGGTCTGAAGTAAACTACTCACACTTCATCGGAGGGGCTATGGTGATGATGTAGAAGCCCTCCATGGTGGATGCCCCCTCGTGAACTAGAACAGGCCCCAAGATGGGATCTCATGGATCTGAGAAGGTTGCGGCGGTGGAATTACGTTTTGACTCATGTTACGATCGTTCGAGGATCGTGGGTATATATAGGAGGAAGAATGCGTTGGTGGAGCTCAGGGGGCCCACGAGGTAGAAGCGCGCCCTCCACCCTCGTGACCTCCTCGTGCACTTTGCTTGGAGTAGGGTCCAAGTCTCTGGATCACCTTCCGGTTGGAAAATCACGATCCGAAGGTTTCATTCTGTTTGGACTCCGTTTGATATTATGTTTCTTGAAATACTAAAAAGGCAAAAAACAACAATTACGAAATTTGGGCCTCCGGTTAGTAGGTTAGTCAAAAGTAATATAAAAGTGGAAAATAAAGCCCAATATAGTCCAAAACAGTAGATAAAGTAGTATGGAGCAATCAAAATTATAGATCGTTGCAGGGCGTATCAAGTGGCGATGATGATGTTCTCTGAGTCGCGAGGGCTTAGCCTAAGCACCGCTACGATATTATCGAGGAGGACTATGGTGGAGGGGCACGCGCTGCAGTTAAGAGATCAATGATCAATTTTGTGTCTATGGGGTGCCCCCTCCCGTATATAATGGAGTGGAGGAGGGCCGGCCAAGGGAGGAGGCGCCCTAGGGGAGTCCTACTCCCAGGAATGAGACTCCTCCTTTCCTATTTGGAGAGGAGAGGGAAGGAAGAGGAAGGAGGGAGGAAGGAAGGGGCCCGGCCCCCTCCCAGTCGGATTGGGCTTGGGGGCGCGCCCCTCCTTGCTCCTTTCCCTCCTTTCCACTAAGGCCCATTAAGGCCCATATACCTCCCGGGGGTTCGATAACCTCCGGAGCTCCGTGTGTCCCAATCTCACGGAACCTTTCCGGTGTCCAAATATAGTCGTCCAATATATCGACCTTCATGTCTCGGCCATTTGAGACTCCTCCTCATGTCGTGATCACATCAGGGACTCGAACAACCTTCGTACATCAAAACACATAAACTCATAATATAAGCTGTCATCTAACTTTAGCGTGCGGACCCTACGGGTTCGAGAACTATGTAGACATGACCGAGACCGTCTCGGTCAATAATCAATAAGCGGAACCTAGATGCTCATATTGGTTCTGCATATTCTCTGAAGATCTTTATCGGTCAAACCGCATAACAACATCGTTGTTCCTTGTCATCGGTATGTTACTTGCGAGATTGATCGTCGGTATTTCAATACCTAGATCGATCTCGTTAAACAAATCTCTTTACTCATTCGTAATGCATCATCCGTAACTAACTCATTAGCTACATTGCTTGCAAGGCTTATAGTGATGTGCATTACGAGAGGGCGAGAGATACCTCTCCGAGCAATCGGATGACAAATCCTAATCTCGAAATATGTCAACTCAACAAGTACCTTTGGAGACACAGTAGAGCACCTTTATAATCACCCAGTTATGTTGTGACGTTTGGTAGCACACAAAGTGTTCCTCCGTGGCGGGAGTTACATAATCTCATAGTCCTAGGAACATGTATAAGTCATGAAGAAAGCAATAACAACATACTAAGCGATAAAGTGCTAAGCTAACGGAATGGGTCGATCAATCACATCATTATCCTAATGATGTGATCCTGATAATCAAATGACAACTCATGTCTATGGTTAGGAAACTTAACCATCTTTGATTCACGATCTAGTCAAGTAGAGGCATACTAGTGACACTATGTTTGTCTATGTATTCACACATGTATTATGTTTCGGGTAATACAATTCTAGCATGAATAATAAACATTTATCATGATATGAGGAAATAAATAATAACTTTATTATTGCCTCTAGGGCATATTTCCTTGATCTCGCACTTGCACTAGAGTCGATAATCTAGATTACGATAATGATTCTAACACCCATGGAGCCTTGGTGATGATCATGTTTTGCTCGTGGAAGAGGCTTAGTCAGCAGTCTGCCACATTTAGATCCGTATGTATCTTGCAAATCTCTATGTCTCCCACGGACTTGGTCCGGATGGAATTGAAGCGTCTCTTGATGTGCTTGGTTCTCTTGTGAAATCTGGATTCCTTTGCCAAGGCAATTGCACGATATTGTCACAAAAGATTTTCATTGGACCCGATGCACTAGGTATGACACCTAGATGGGATATGAACTCCTTCATCGAGACTCCTTCATTTGCTGCTTCGAAGCAGCTATGTACTCCGCTTCACGTGTAGATCTGCCATGATGCTTTGTTTAGAACTGCACCAATTGACAGCTCCACCGTTCAATATAAACCGTATCCGGTTTGCGATTTAGAATCGTCGGGATCGGTGTCAAAACTTACATCGGCGTAACCATTTATGACTAGCTCTTTGTCACCTCCATAAACTAGAAACATATCCTTAGTCCTTTTAGGTATTTAGGGATGTTCTTGACGCTGTCGATGATCCACTCTTGGATTGCTTTGGTACCTCCTGCTAAGCTAATAGCAAAGGCCACGGATCGGTATGGTACACAACATTGCATACATGATAGAGCCTATGGCTGATGCATAGGGAACTTCTTTCATTTTCTCTCTATCTTCTGCGGTGGTCGGGCATTGAGTCGACTCAATTTCACACCTTGTATTACAGGCAAGAACCCTTTCTTTGCTTGATCCATTACGAACTTTTCAAAACTTTATCAAGGTATGTACTTTGTGAAAGTCAATTAAGCGTCTTGATCTATCTCTATAGATCTTGATGCCCAATATATAAGCAACTTCACGAGGTCTTTCATTGAAAAACTTTTATTTAAATATCCTTTTATGCTATCCAGAAATTCTATATCATTTCCAATCAATAATATGTCATCCACATATAATATTAGAAATGCTCTGAGCTCCACTCACTTTCTTGTAAATCGAGGCTTCTCCAAAAGTCATATAAAACCATATCTTTGATCACACTATCAAGCGTTTATTCAACTCGAGAGGCTTGCAGATCCATAAATGGATCATTTGAAGCTTGCACACTTTGTTAGCATCCTTTGGATCGACAAAACCTTACGGTTGCATCATATACAACTCTTCTTCGAAATCCATTCGGGAATGCAGTTTTGACATCCATTTGCCAAATTTCATAATCATAAAATCGGCAATTGCTAACATGATTCAGACGGACTTAAGCATCGCTCTGGTGAAAGCTCATCGTAGTCAACCCCTTGAACATGTTGAAAACCTTTCGCAACAAGTCGAGCTTTGTAAGCGATAATATTACCATCGCGTCGGTCTTCTTCTTGAAGATCCATTTATTCTCGATGGCTTGCAGATCATCTGGCAAGTCAACCAAAGTCCACACTTTGTTCACATATATGGATCCCATCTCAGATTTCATGGCTTCAAGCCATTTTGTGGAATCTGGGCTCATCATCGCTTCCTCATAGTTCGTAGGTTCGCCATGGTCAAGTAACATGACCTCCAGAATAGGATTACTGTACCACTCTGGTGCGGGTCTTACTCTAGTTGACCTACGAGGTTCTGTAGTAACTTGATCTGAAGTTTCATGATCAACATCATTAGCTTCCTCACTTATTGGTGTAGTCATCACGAGGAACCGGTTTACTGTGATGAACTATTCGATAAAGGAGGCGAATGCAGATTACCTCATCAAGTTCTACTTTCCTCCCTCACTTCTTTCGAGAGAAACTCCTTCTCTAGAAAGGATCCATTCTTAACAACAAATGTCACGCCGGATCTGTGATAGAAGGTGTACCCAATAGTTTCCTTTGGGTATCCTATGAAGACACATTTCTCGATTTGGGTTCGAGCTTATCGGGTTGAAGCTTTTTCACATAAGCATCATAACCCCAAACTTTAAAACAACAACTTTGGTTTCTTGCCAAACCACAGTTCATAAGGCGTTGTCTCAGCGGTTTTGATGGTGCCCTATTTAGCGTGAATGCGGCCGTCTCTAAAGCATAACCCCAAAATGATAGTGGTAAATCAGTAAGAGACATCATAGATCGCACCATATCTAGTAAAGTATGATTCGACATTCGGACACACCATTACTGTTGTGGTGTTCGGGTGGCGTGAGTTCTGAAACTATTCGCATTGCTTCAAATGTAAACCAAACTCGTAACTCAAATATTCTCCTCCACGATCGGATCGCATAAACTTTATTTTCTTGTTACGATGATTTTCAACTTCACTCTGAAATTCTTTGAACTTTTCAAATGTTTGGACTTATGTTTCATTAAGTAGATATACCCATATCTGCTCAAATCATCTGTGAAGGTGAGAAAATAATGATACCCTCATGAGCCTCAATATTCATTGGACCACATACATCGGTATGTATGATTTCCAACAAATCAGTTGCTTGCTCCATAGTTAGGAGAAGCGGTGTTTTAGTCATCTTGCCCATGAGGCATGGTTACATAAGTACCAAGTGATTCATAATCAAGTGATTCCAAAAGTCCATCGGTATGGAGTTTCTTCATCGCTTTACACCAATATGACCTAAGCGGCGATGCCACAAATAAGTTGCACTATCATTATCAACTCTGCATCTTTTGGCTTCAACATTATGAATATGTGTATCACTACAATCGAGATTCATCAAAAATAGACCACTCTTTAAGGGTGCATGATCATAAAAGATATTACTCATATAAATAGCATTATTCTCAGATTTAAATGAATAAGCTGTCTCGCATCAAACAAGATCCGGACATATTGTTCATGCTCAGCGCGGCACCAAATAACAATTATTTAGGTCTAAAACTAATCCGAAGGTAGATGTAGAGGTAGCGTGCGGCAGCGATCACATCGACTTTGGAACCATTTCCCAGCGCATCGTCACCTCGTCCTTAGTTAGTGTCCACTTAATCCTTAGTCCTGTTTTGAGTTGCAAATATTAGCAGAACCGATTATCAAATACCGGTGCTCTGCGAGCTCGGTAAGGTACACATCAATAACATGTATATCACATATACCTTTGTTCACCTTGCCATCCTTCTTATCCGCCAAATACTTGGGGCAGTTCCGCTTCGATGACCGATGCGCTTGCGGTAGAAGCACTCGATCTTAGGCTTAGGTCGGACTTGGGCTTTTCTCTTGGCGACAACTTGTTTGTTGTTCTTCTTGAAGTTCCCTTCTTTTCCCTTTGCCCTTTTCTTGAAATTTGTGGTCTTATTGACCATCAACACTTGATGCTCCTTCTTGATTTCTACCTCCATGACCTTTAGCATTGCGAAGAGCTCGGGAATTGTCTTATACATCCCTTGCATATTATAGTTCATCACGAAGCTCTTGTAGCTTGGTGGCGATGATTGAAGAATTGTGTCGATGGCGCTATCATCCGGAAGATTAACTCCCGGTTGAATCAAGTGATTGTTATACCCATACATTACGAGTATATGCTCCTTGTGAGAACTATTCTCCGCCATCTTGCATTTGTAGAACTTATTGGAGACTTCATATCTCTCAATCCGAGCATTTGCTTGAAATATTAACTTCAACTCTGGAACATCTCATATGCTCCATGATGTTCAAAACGTCGTTGAAGTCCTGGTTCTAAGCTGTAAAGCATGGCACCTTGAACTATCAGTAGTCATCGACTTTGCTTTGCGGGCGTTCATAACATCTGGTGTTGCTCTGCAGCAGGTTTGGGACCTAGCGGTGCTTCGGGGCGTAATTTTGTGTGCAGCAATGAGGATAATCCTGAAATTCACGGACCCGTCCGTATAATTGCTACCATCATCTTTCAACTTTGCTTTCTCAAGGAATGCATTAAAGTCAATGGAACAAACACGAGCCATCTATCTACAACAAACATAGATAAGAAAAATACTATCAGGTACTAAGTTCATGATAAATTTAAGTTCAATTAATCATATTACTTAAGAACTCCCACTTAGATAGACATCCCTCTAATCATCTAAGTGATCACGTGATCGAAATCAACTAAACCATAACTGATCATCACGTGAAATGGAGTAGTTTTCAATGGTGAACATCACTATGTTGATCATATCTACTATATGATTCACGCTCGACCTTTTGGTCTTAGTGTTACGATGCCATATCTGCATATGCTAGGCTTGTCAAGTTTAACTTTGAGTATTCTGCGTGTGCAAAGCGGCTTGCACCGTTGTAGATGGACGTGGAGCTTATCACACGATCATCACGTGGTGTCTAGGCACGACAAACTTTGCAGCGGTGCATACTCGGGAGAACACTTTTATATTGAAATTTAGTGAGAGATCATCTTATAATGCTACCGTCAATCAAAGCAAGATAAGATGCATAAAAGATAAACATCACATGCAATCAATATAAGTGATATGATATGGCCATCATCATCTTGTGCTTGTGATCTCCATCTCGGAAGCAACGTCATGATTACCATAAATCACGGTAGCGACACCTTGATCTCCATCGTAGCATCGTTGTCGTCTCACCAACCATTGCTTCTCGACTATTGCTACGAGTTTAGTGATAAAGTAAAAGCAATTCGAGGCGATTGCATTCTTGTATGCGCCCTCGATCGGACTATATCTCCCGTGTCGAAGCACGACTTAGAGCATAACCGCATTGAAAGCAATGTCATAAGTGAGGTAATCTTCACACAACCCAAGTAATACATAAGGAAAGAGTTACATAGTTGGCTTACAATCGCCACTTCACACAAATTCATGAATAAAGCATTACATCATCGAGATACAATCAAGGTCCGACTACGGAACCAAAATAAAAGAAGAACCCCAAATCGACAAAAGGTCCCGATCGACCCCAAGCTGGGCTCCCTCTTGATCAACTAGGGCGAAACAACACAAAGGGCAAGATCTTCATCGAGCTCCTCCTTGAAGCTTGATTTCGTCACACCTTTCGGTAACATAGGCACACTGCAAACTGGTTTTGGAAGTATCTGGTGAGCCACGAGGACTCAACAATCCCATTACCATGTGTATCAAGACTAGCAAAGCTTAATGGGAAAGGAAGGGGTAAAGTGGTGAGGTTGCAGCAGCGACTAAGCAAGTATGGTGGCTAACATACGCAAAGAAAAGCGAGAAGAGAACAAAGCGGAGCAGACGTGAAGCTAGCAATGATCAAGAGGTGATCACGAACACCTACTTCGTCAAACATAACGAAACCGTTTTCACTTCCGGACTCCGCGAGAAGAGACCATCACGACTACACCGCGGTTGATGCGTTTTAATTCGGATCAAGTGTCAAGTTATCTACAACCGGACATTAACAAATTCCCATCGCCACATAACGCGGGCATGGCTCTCGAAAGTTTATACCTGCGGGGTGTCCCAACAAGCCCATAACAAGCTCTCGCGATCATCGAAGAATAGACCTTCACCCGGAAGACCCAATCGGTCTCGTAATCCGGTACATCAAGACATTTCGACAATGGTAAAACAAGGCCAGCAAAAGCCGCCCGAATGTGCCGACAAATCTGATAGGAGCTGCACATATCTCGTTCTCACGGCACCGGATTGTCCAAACTTCGGTAGGCCAGCCCGAGTTGCCCCTGGTGGCCACCGTGGTGGCGGTTTGGACCAACACTCACGACGAGCAGCGGCCGGGGGGTAAAATAAGATGACCCTCGAGGCGCGACTCCCAAGGAAAAAGGGCTAGGTGAGGCAAATGGTAAAAGTCAATGTTGGGCCTTCTTTGGACAAGTTTTATTCAAAGCGAGCTGTCGAGGGGTCCCATAAATCACCGACCAGCGTTAGGAGCATAAAATCCGGGAACATAACACGGTATGGCGGAAACTAGAGGCGGCAAGAGTGGAACAAAACACGGGCATAAGGCCGAGCCTTCCACCCTTTACCAAATATATAGATGCATTAATAATATAAGAGATATTGTGATATCCCAACATAACCACATCCACCATGGAGAAATCTTCAACTTCACTGCAACTAGCAACACTATAAGAGGTGAGCAAAAGCGGTAACATAGCCAAGCAGTGGTTTGCATAGGAAAGGTGTCAAAGGTTAGAGGTTCATGGCAATATGGGATGGCTTGATAAGCAGGTAATAGGTAGCGCAGACATAGCGATAGAAACGAACAACTAGCATAGCAATGATAGTAGTGAGATCCAAGGTAGCGGTCATCTTGCACGAAATCCATAAGGAAGAAGAAGCGAGTCCGTGAAGAAGATGAAACCACGAAGGCGAACCACCGTGAGCGAGCGAATCCTCACGATCATAGCGAAACAAGAACTAACAAGAAGAAGCACACAACACGGTAAACACACCACACATGAACAAGGCATGATGCATGACCAAGCTACATGAAGCTACTCATGGCAAGAGATGATGCAAACAAGAACAACACATCAAGGCAAGTTTAAATGAGGCAGAACAACATATAACAATTACGGTAAGTCCTCATATGCAAATTTCGAAATTGGTCCATAACTGAATAAACCTTATGTTCAAGTTGTTAAACAGCAAGTTAAGATGCACCAAGATGATCTACATGAAATTCTAGTCAAGTTACATATAAAGTTCATTAGATTGAGACTCTGACCTAGAAGATATGAGCAAAACAAGTTAAGCATGGCATTGATGCAAAATGCACCCAAACATCAAGCAAACACACCAAAACAAGGATGCAACATGATAATATGAAACTACATGCAAAATCAAGCAAGTTCCATATAGAGCACACTCATAGCGAACAACGAGTTCAACACATGCACACTATACAAGTTATAGCAACAATCATCCAAAAGCAGCAACTAGGCATGTTACAAGCATCAAAACAACATGCTACAGACATCCCAACATAAGAACAAAAGGCATGGGCATGAAGTACTGGTAAAGCATAACAAAACATGAACACTGAGCTATCTCCGAAATCACTAGAACATGCTCAAAAGACATGGAGATATTGCAAATAATATGATTTGAGACTTATCGGGAAATAACATCAGGTTGCAATGTTTAGAGCAAGCAAACAACATGTTACAGGAACTTATCATGGCAAACAAAGGCATGGCATGAATCTACTAATTGCATATATCAAAAGTCCTTCTGACCATAAGCCAAAAAGGCACGGAAAATATGATGGCACCCATGTAAACATGGCAAGTTATATATGATTCATAACATGGCGGGAACAACAATAAGTAGGCATGTTAGTGAGCTTGAACCACTCATCACAGAGCAATACATGGCATGGCAAGGCAACCAACAGTAAGAAGGCATGTTTATGAAGCTAAGCATGGCAAGAGCAAGTTCATAGGGTACATGGATCAATAGGAAAACACATGGGAACAAGTGAACTTAATGTTAACTGTTGACAAACAACATTTTCAAGCAACTTTGGAGCAAGAAATGAACATGTTCAGCAGGCTATAATTGCAACCAAGGGCATGAATGGATATAGCATGACATGTATATCAAAACATGTTTATAGAGCATCTCCGGATTATGCATAGAATGATTATTGGAAGCATGTTAACATAGCAACAAAATATAACGAGAATCATCGGAAAACAACAACACAACTACCCTACTTTACAAGCTCGATGCACTCAGCACACAACTCACAAAATACATGGTTAACACTCCTGGAAAGATGGCATGGCATAGTTCAACATTCATGTAGAGATCAACCTCATAGGATGCACACATCAATCATGGCAAAAATGATAAAAGCGACAAGTTATAACAGTTTAAGCAGATTAACATCAATATGCACTCTTCCAACTGCATTTCGGGCATCAAGATGAGCTCAAATGAAAGTGATGCAATGGAATGAAATGATGTACTCATCGTCTGAACAATTTGACATATTACGCGCAAAAGCAGACTACGGATGCGGAGATGTGATGCAATGAATATGGCATGATTTTAACAATCTGGGACTTAGAAAATTATACCCCTCAGAAGTCAGCAGGGGCCGGAGGCGGTTGGAGACGAGAGATCCGGCGGCGAGCGGCGTTGGATCGATGGTGTGTAGTGCAGGCTGGGCGGGGCCGTCGATCTGGGCGGGTCATGGTCAGCAATGGCGAGGACGCCGGAGCTCAGCGGCGGCGTGGAGAGACGGAGAAAACCTTGAGGTCCTGCCGGATCTGGCGAGGCGGCGGCGGCCTTGGCGCCGGCGTGGGCTGTGACCACCGATGGCTGGAGTCCTTGAGAACAACGAGGAGGCTGGCGAGAGCGAAGGGTGGCGGCGGCCGGCAGCAGTGAATCTGAGTGAAAAGCGTCGCGAAGGCTTGCAATGTGTGAACCAACCTTCTGCCAGCGAAACAGCAGCGCAGGCGAAGCTGACAGGCTGGCGTTGGCAGCAGCGCGGCAGGCGGGGCCGGCCAGCGCCAGCGTGGCCAGCAGGGCGCCAGCGGCGTCCAGCGGATGGCGGCAGCGGGAAGGCAGGCAGGCGGGCCCACTTGGCCAGCAGCGAGCAGCAGCGGAGAGCCTGGCGGAGGCCACGTGGCGGTGTGCTGGCTGAAGCGGCGGCGGAATCGTCCGGCGGGTGCGGACATGTCCGGTCTGTGAGGCGAAAATTAGGGTTCGAGGAAAACATCGCGAAAAATGGAGGGAGGACCTATTTATAGGTAGAGGAGCTAGGAGAGTCAAATGAGGTGCGGTTTTCGACCCGCGATCGTGATCGAATGACCGACAACATGGAGGAGTTAGGTGGGTTTGGGCCACTTTGGAAGGGTGTTGGGCTGGAAACAAAGAGGGCTTTGCGGTTACCGGTTAACCGTTGGAGTATAACGACCTCCAAATGGCCGAAACTTGACGAGGCGGTCTACGGTGCTATACCAAGGCAGCAGCAAACCTCGAACCATTCAGAAAGTTTAATACCGCTCACAACAGGAGAGAAGAAGGGGCCGGGTGAGATAGGGCGCGGATTACAAAAGCAGACAGCGGGGAAAATGCTCGGATGCATGAGGCGAACACGTATGCAAAATGAAATGCACATGATGACATGATATGAAAGGCATATGATGACATGGCAAAAGGCGGCGAATAATGGCGGACACTGGCGCATCGGATCGGGCGTTACAACACGCCACCACTACTGAGAGGATCTCGTCCGAGATCTAGGATGGCCGGGAGGAAAGCGGAAGAGGAAGAAGAGGTAAAACTAAGTTGCTTCTTTGACCAATGAGTGAAACCAATGGACCTTGAGAGGTTGAACACATTGAAAGAAACAAAATAACGGAGATGACCAAGATTGCAAACAATTCGTTGGCCAAGAGGAACAAGAGTATTACGATAACTTGAAGGTTGAAAGACATAGAAATAAGAGCTTCACGAGCGAAAGAATATGACCACATTGGTATAATGAGATAGCCAAGGAACAAGAATGGCAGAATCTGGATAGCACTCCGGTGAAAAGAAGAAAACTTGATGAGATGAAAAGATATTGAAGAGATGATACAACGCTCGGTTAAATGGTTAAGCAAGAAAAGAACACGACCCTCACAATCGATGATGATGGGTGAAGAGCAACATCATAATGCCTCCGTAACGAAAGAATAGAAGATAGACCATTGGAATAAAAGAATGGAAGCGAGAAAATGCCAACTTCGCCACAAATGAGCTTGGAAAGCATCCTTGCAAATAAGAATTGAACGGAGTTGTTGGAAAATCAACAACGAAAAGCACAAGCTTGTTGTGGGCTTATGGCAAACATCTCGAGACTATGAGGTGACAACCGGCCACCAATGGAAACCATTGATTGGTTGAGAACACCAAAGAGATGAAAAACTGCTTTCGTCGAGAGGATAGGAGAAAACTTGGATCATTGATAAACACCATAATAGCAACATTCCTTAGGGAAGGCTTTAGGTGAAATCTTTACCAAGATAACTCCAACGAAGAGATTGATGGATTTAAAATACCTCATTCTTGACAACATGAATCACGAAGGGAAATTGTCAAGAGTGACATAACACCATCTCAAAAGATAAGGTAGAAGGAATTGCACCGGATGCAAGATGAAGAATGCTTGTACTCCTCAAAACAAAACATGTGTTGGGCACAAGGTTTATTTTAGAGTATAGCTAAGCGGGTCATAACCGAGAGAAATCTTGAAGAACAATTGAAGAATGAAAAGAATCCTTGATGAACCACCATGCGAGCCTCCATGAAGAACTCCGGTAATAAAGGATGATAGAAAGAAAGAAGTTGAGACACAAGGTGAAGCCTTGCAATGATTTAGAATGAGCTTAGCGATTATATAGCGAGAGAACTTGGAACTCGAAAAGAAGGATGAGCAATTGAAACCAAGAATTTTTGATGAACCTCGGAATAAGGAATTGAATTTACTCGATGAAACAAGAATAAAAATTACATTATGCTTATCCTCATCAATTAAATTGATGACAAGCAATGGATTTGGCATACTACTTATTCTCGTAGAA
This sequence comes from Aegilops speltoides, assembly GCA_021437245.1. Taxonomy (NCBI): domain Eukaryota; kingdom Viridiplantae; phylum Streptophyta; class Magnoliopsida; order Poales; family Poaceae; genus Aegilops; species Aegilops speltoides. Next base: position 33,483 of record JAHHZJ010003328.1, read on the forward strand.
AGGATTAAGATAGATATGGCGCAAGCTTGGGAAGGTCTTCACGAACCACGGTAGGATTGGAAAAAACGAATGAATTAAATGATAACGAAGAGGTGAAATCTTGAGCGAACCACCGTAAAATTGAAAATGAATGTAGCAAAGGTACAATTCACGAGGCAATTTGAAAAGCGATTGAAGATACTTGAAGGATTTAGATACATGAGAATGAAGAGAACATGAACTGATTAGAGGATAACTTGAATGATGCACGGTAGAATATGGAGAAGGAGAGCTAAAAGCTGAGAATGAATAAACCGAAAGGATGGCCTTCGTAGGAATAAAATGGAAAGAACTCACGAAATGCTCCGGATGGGTGAAAAAGATTCCCCAATCGAAAACAATTATGAGAGGATGGCAACAAGCTAGCACCATGAATCTTGAAGAGAATAGAGCAAGATTAAAGAAATCCTTCTTCGGTCTTCACATGTTGAGAATGAAGATGAGAACCACCATGGATTGTGGAGATACTCCGGGAGAATGAAAAACAAAGAGGTTGAGCCAACAAGGAAAAATAATTTGAAATTGATCTTGGAAAACATCTGACTATTGAAATTCATTCTTCGTCAAACTTGAAAAAGAATTAGGAATGGCTCGGAATAATTAGAAGAGTCGGGTAAGATCACAGGAAAAGACACGTGGGTTAGGGCCCACTAAAAAACACCGTTGAACAATTTTAAAGAGAGGTTGCACGGTTGAATTAAATGGCTTGAATGAGATAACAACCTCGAAATATCTTGAGCGGATTGAGAATGGAAACACAAATCTTACGAGATATCTTGAGCACTCCGGAATAACAAATAGCGAGAAGTAGAATTATAATGAGGTGCCTTTGGTATGAGAAGACATTGAAATGAGGAAAAAGGTATGATCAACAAAACTTGACTTGAATCCTTTGGAGAAGAGAAAAGAATGAGGAATAGCGAACTAGTAGAACATCTTCTTGAGAACCACCGGGTAAGAACATTGACGGAAAAGAATGGAGAAACTTCACATGAATAAATGGATACTTGATTAAGAAATCTGTGTCCTTGAAGAAAAAGGGTGGGAGGGCGGGAAAACAAAGGCAACTTGGGACGGATGAAACAAACACCATTGAGAAAAGTTAGATTCGATCTTGCGGATGGGAAAAATGATGGGATCCACTTGAAGAGAAGCACACCGGTTGGAAAGGAGTTGACATGACAAAATCAATGATCAAAAGGATTAGTATTCACATAGCAATATGAGAACACCGTTTAGGAAAGGTATGGATTCAACATTTGACATTGAAGCAACTCGAATACCACAAATAAAACAAAACAAAGGATTTGGCTTGCAAGAATAAGCGGAACAAATACATATGATAGAGATTTACCCAATCCCATATCATGCATCATCGGAAAGATATCCTAAGAGCTACTTGAATTCCCACCTATAAAACTCCGAAACTTTACGGTTATGCAATCGGTGTTGGGGATACTGAGGAAGCAATATATCTCCTCAAACTAACAATCCCTACATCCATTTGTATCCATCCGTCAACACATAACCAAGAAACCCGAAATCGTGTACCTCAACCTTGAAAAGCATCCATTATCGAGTCATGGCAATACTCCGTACTCACCTCGATCTTGGGTTAGCGGGGTTATCTCACCAACAAGCTGCATAAAAGAGATTTTCGATGTCGGCGTACTAAACTCGGTATTCGAGCTGCAGCGATAAAATTATGGCGACAACACCTCGAGCTCAACTCCCGGGACACCTCCACTAAAAAACCCCCTCTTGGCGGGAGGCACCAAGACAATGTTGTCATCATAAAACCATCGAACGATTCTAAGATACCAGCGTGATCCTAAAAATTTTTAGTGAAATTTGAGAAGAAGAGTCAAAACTCTCGTCGGGAGACCTCACGAGGCGGCGAAGGGGTGAGGGTAAAAATTCCTAACTCTCCGATATATATAATCCTAAATGACTCAAAACATTTTCTAGACACAAGCGGCGCTAAAAGCGATCAGCGGTGGGGCTCCTAAGGTCGGGAAGGCTCGATTACCAACTTGTAACACCCTCGATGCGGCTATATCTCCCGTGTCGAAGCACGACTTAGAGCATAACGCATTGAAAGCAATGTCATAAGTGAGGTAATCTTCACACAACCAAGTAATACATAAGGAAAGAGTTACATAGTTGGCTTACAATCGCCACTTCACACAAATTCATGAATAAAGCATTACATCATCGGATACAATCAAGGTCCGACTACGGAACCAAAATAAAAAAAGAACCCCAAATCGACAAAAGGTCCCGATCGACCCCAAGCTGGGCTCCCTCTTGATCAACTAGGGCGAAACAACACAAAGGGCAAGATCTTCATCGAGCTCCTCCTTGAGCTTGATTACGTCACACCTTTCATTAACATAGGCACTGCAAACTGGTTTTGGAAGTATCTGGTGAGACACGAGGACTCGGCAATCCCATTACCATGGGTATCAAGACTAGCAAAGCTTAATGGGAAAGGAAGGGGTAAAGTGGTGAGGTTGCGGCGACTAAGCAAGTATGGTGGCTAACATACATAAAGAAAAGCGAGAAGAGAACAAGCGGAGCAGACGTGAAGCTAGCAATAATCAAGAGGTGATCACGAACACCTACTTCGTCAAACATAACACGAAACCGTGTTCACTTCCGGACTCCGCGGCGAGAGACCATCACGGCTACACGCGGTTGATGCGTTTTAATTCGGATCAAGTGTCAAGTTATCCACAACGGACATTAACAAATTCCCATCGCCACATAACGCGGGCATGGCTCTCGAAAGTTTATACCTGCGGGGTGTCCCAACAGCCCATAACAAGCTCTCGCGATCATCGAAGAATAGACCTTCACCGGGAAGACCGATCGGTCTCGGAATCCGGTACATCAAGACATTTCGACAATGGTAAAACAAGGCCAGCAAAGCCGCCGAATGTGCCGACAAATCGATAGGAGCTGCACATATCTCGTTCTCACACACGGATTGTCCAAACTTCGGTAGGCCAGCCGGAGTTGCCTGGTGGCCGGCCGGTGACGGTTTGGACCAACACTCATGACGAGCAGCGGCCGGGGGTAAAAATAAGATGACCCTCGAGGCGCGACTCCCAAGGGAAAAAGGGCTAGGTGAGGCAAATGGTAAAAGTCAATGTTGGGCCTTCTTTGGACAAGTTTTATTCAAAGCGAACTATCGGGGGTCCCATAAATCACCCGACCGCGTTAGGAGCATAAAATCCGGGAACATAACACGGTATGGCGGAAACTAGGGCGGCAAGAGTGGAACAAAACACCGGGCATAAGGCGAGCCTTCCACCCTTTACCAAATATATAGATGCATTAATAATATAAGAGATATTGTGATATCCCAACATAACCCTGTCACCATGGAGAAATCTTCAACTTCACTGCAACTAGCGCTATAAGAGGGCTGAGAAAAGCGGTAACATAGCCAAACAGTGGTTTGCATAGGAAAGGTGTCAAAGGATTAGAGGTTCATGGCAATATGGGATGGCTTGATAAGCGGGTAATAGGTAGCCTGCATAGCGATAGAAGCGAACAACTAGCATAGCAATGATAGTAGTGAGATCCAAGGTAGCGGTCATCTTGCTGAAATCCATAAGGAAGAAGAAGCGAGTCCATGAAGAAGATGAAACCACGAAGGCGAACCACTGCGTGAGCGAGCGAATCCTCAAGATCGCATAGCAAGCGAGGAACTAACAAGAAGAAGCACACAACACGGTAAACACACCACACATGAACAAGGCATGATGCACAACAAGCATGATGCATGACCAAGCTACATGAAGCTACTCATGGCAAGAGATGATGCAAACAAGAACAACACATCAAGGCAAGTTTAAATGAGGCCGGGAACAACATATAACAATTCCGGTAAGTCCTCATATGCAAATTTCGAAATTGGTCCAGAACTTAATAAACCTTATGTTCAAGTTGTTAAACAGCAAGTTAAGATGCACCAAGATGATCTACACGAAATTCTAGTCAAGTTACATATAAAGTTCATTAGATTGAGACTCGGCCTAGAAGATATGAGCAAAACAAGTTAAGCATGGCATTGATGCAAAATGCACCCAAACATCAAGCAAACACACCAAAACAAGGATGCAACATGATAATATGAAACTACATGCAAAATCAAGCAAGTTCCATATAGAGCACACTCAAAAGCGAACAGCAGTTCAACATATGCACACTATACAAGTCATAGCAACAATCTATCCAAAACAGCAACTAGGCATGTTACAAGCATCAAAACAACATGCTACAGCATCCCAACATAAGAACAAAAGGCATGGGCATGAAGTACTGGTAAAGCATAACAAAACATGAACACTGAGCTATCTCCAGAAATCACTAGAACATGCTCAAAAAGACATGGAGATATTGCAAATAATACAGTTTAGACTTATCGAGGAAATAACATCGAGGTTGCAATGTTTAGAGCAAGCAAACAACATGTTACGAGGAACTTATCATGGCAAACAAAGGCATGGCATGAATCTACTAATTTCATATATCAAAAGTCCCTTCTGACCATAAGCCAAAAGGCACGGAAAATATGATGGCACCCATGTAAACATGGCAAGTTATATAATAGATTCATAACATGGCGAGGAACAACAATAAGTAGGCATGTTAGTGAGCTTGAACCACTCACCACAGAGCAATACATGGCATGGCAAGGAAACCAACAGTAAGAAGGCATGTTTATGAAGCAAAGCATGGCAAGAGCAAGTTCATAGGGTACATGGATCACTAGGAAAACACATGGGAACAAGTGAACTTAATGTTAACTGTTGACAAACAACATTTTCAAGCAACTTTGGAGCAAGAAATGAACATGTTCAGCAGGCTATAATTGCAACCAAGGGCATTAATGGATAGAGCATGACATGTATATCAAAACATGTTTATAGAGCATCTCCACATTATGCATAGAATGATTAGTGGAAGCATGTTAACATAGCAACAAAATATATGAGAATCATCGGGAAAACAACAACGACAACTACCCTACTTTACAAGCTCGATGCACTCAGCACACAACTCACAAAAATACATGGTTAACACCCTGGAAAGATGGCATGGCATAGTTCAACATTCATGTAGAGATCAACCTCATAGGATGCACACATCAATCATGGCAAAATGATAAAACAACAAGTTATAACGGTTTATTGATTAACATCAACATGCACTCTTCCAACTGCATTTCGGGCATCAAGATGAGCTCAAATGAAAGTTATGCAATGGAATGAAATGTTGTACTCGTCGAGGCGAACAATTTGACATATTGCAGCATAAGCAAAGGACTACGGATGCGGAGATGTGATGCAATGAATATGGCATGATTTTAGCAATCTGGACGATGAAAATTATACCCCTCAGAAGTCAGCAGGGGCGGAGGCGGTTGGAGACGAGAGATCGGCGTGAGGCGAGCATTGGATCGGTGGTGAGTGAGTGCAGGCTGGGCAGGGCAGTCCCGATCTGGGCGGAGTCATGGTCAGCAATGGCGGGACGCCGAACTCGGCGGCGGCGTGGAGGGCGGAGAAAACGCACCGGGGTCCCCTAGCCGGATCTGGCGAGGCGGCGACGAGGCTTGGCGCCCGGCGTGGAGTCTTGTGACCACCGTGGCTGGAGTCATGAGGGCAACATGGAGGCAGCCTTGAAGCGAGGGTGGCGGCCCGGCAGCCGTGTGGAATCTAGTGAAAAGCGCCTTGAAGCGCTGGCAGCAAAAGAACCTGGCGAAAGCGGCAACAGCAGGCTGGGCGGTGTGTCGCCAGCGGAGCGGCAGCGGGCGGGAAGCGGCAGCGCCAGCAGCGGCTTGTGTGGCAGCATCCAGCCCCAGGCGGGCAGCGGAAGCGGGCAGGCGGGCCCACTTGGGCTCAGCGAGGCAGCAGCGGAGAGCCTGGCGGAGGCCCACGTGGCGGCGTGCCTGCTGGCTGGGGCGGTGGCGGAGATCGTCGGCGAGTCTTGCGGACATGTCGGGCGAAGTGGGGTTTCGGGGAAAACATCGCGAAAAATGGAGGGAGGACCTATTTATAGGTAGAGGAGCTAGGAGAGTCAAATGAGGTGCGGTTTTGACCCTTGATCGTGATCGAGCGACCGACAGCATGGAGGGAGTTAGGTGGGTTTTGGGCCACTTTGGAAGGGTGTTGGGCTGGAAACAAAAGGGGCTGCGGTTACCGGTTAACCGTTGGAGTATAAACGACCTCCAAATGGCACGAAACTTGCGAGGCGGTCTACGGTGCTATACCAAGGCCGCTTGGCAAACCTCGAACCATTCAAGAAAGTTTAATACCCGCTCACAACAGGAGAGAAGAAGAATTGCGGGTGAGATAGGGCGCCGGATTGCAAAAGCAGACAGACGGGGAAAATGCTCGGATGCATGAGGCGAACACGTATGCAAAATGAAATGCACATGATGACATGATATGAAATGCATATGATGACATGGCAAAGACAGCGAATAATGGCGGACACAGGCGCGCCGGATCGAGGCGTTACAATTGCATACAATAAGCGACAACCATATGGCTCCTTCCGATTGCCGATAACTTCGGTTACAAAACATGATCATTTCATGCAATAAAATATATCATCTCGTCTTGACCATACTACATCACAACATGCCTGCAAAAACAAGTTAGGCGTCCTCTACTTTGTTGTTGCAAGTTTTACGTGGCTGCTACGGGCTGAACAAGAACCGTTCTTAGCTATGCATCAAAACCACTACGATAGTTAGTCAAGTTAGTGTTGTTTTAACCTTCTCAAGGACGGGCGTATGCTTTTCAGTTCAACTAAAGTTGGAGGGCTGACACCCGCCAGCCACGTGTGCAAAGCACGTCAGCAGAACCAGTCTCGCGTAAGCGTAAGCGTAATGTCGGTCCGGGTCGCTTCATCCAACAATACCGCCGAACCAAAGTATGACTTGTATCGCCCACAACTCACTTGTGTTCTACTCGTGCATATAACATCAGCGCATAAAACCTAGGCTCGATGCCCTTTGTTGGGAGCGTGGTAATTTCAAAAAATTCCCTCGCGCACGCAAGATTATGGTGATGTATAGCGAGAGGAGAAATCTTGTCTCGTACCCTCATAGACCGTAAGTGGGCGTTAGCTGCTTGATTGATGTAGTCGTACATCTTCACGGCCCGACCGATCAAGCACCGAAAGCACGGCACCTCTGAGTTCTTGCACACGTTCAGCTCGATGACGTCCCTCGAACTCCGATCCAGCCAAGTGTCGAGGGAGAGTTCCGTCAGCATGATGGCGTGGTGACGATGATGATGTTCTACCGTCGTAGGGCTTCGCGTAAGCACCGCTATGATATTATCGAGGAGGACTATGGTGGAGGGGGGCACCACACATGGCTAAGAGATCAATGATCAATTGTTGTGTCTATGGGGTGCCTCCCTCTCCCGTATATAAAGGAGTGGAGGAGGGGCCGGCCAAGGGGAGGAGGCGCCTGAGGGAGTCCTACTCCCAGGAGTGAGACTCCTCCTTTCCTATTTGGAGAGGAAGAGGGAAGGAAGAGGAAGGAGGGAGGAAGGAAAGGGGGGGGGGGTGGCCCCCCTCCCAATTCGGATTGGGCTTGGGGGGGCGCGCCCCTCCCTTGATCTTTTCCCCTACTTTCCACTAAGGCCCATTAAGGCCCATATACCTCCCGGGGGGTTCTGATAACCTCCCGGAGCTCCAGTATTGTCCCAATCTCACCCGGAACCTTTCCGGTGTCCAAATATAGTCGTCCAATATATCGATCTTCATGTCTCAACCATTTAGAGACTCCTCAGCATGTCCGTGATCACATCCGGGACTCCAAACAACCTTCCATCATCAAAACACATAAACTCATAATATAACTGTCATCTAACTTTATGCGTGCGAACCCTACGGGTTCGAGAACTATGTAGACATGACCGAGACACGTCTCCGGTCAATAACCAATAGCGGAACCTAGATGCTCATATTGGTTCCTACATATTCTCTGAAGATCTTTATCGGTCGAACCGCATAACAACATCGTTGTTCCTTTGTCATCGGTATGTTACTTGCGAGATTTGATCGTCGGTATCTCAATACCTAGTTCAATCTCGTTACCGGCAAGTCTCTTTACTCGTTACGTAATGCATCATCCGTAACTAACTCATTAGCTACATTGCTTGCAAGGCTTATAGTGATGTGCATTACCGAGAGGGCCGAGAGATACCTCTCCAGAGCAATTGGGTGACAAATCCTAATCTCGAAATATGTCAACTCAACAAGTACCTTTGGAGACACCTATAGAGCACCTTTATAATCACCCGATTCGTTGTGATATTTGGTAGCACACAAAGTGTTCCTCGATGGCGGGAGTTACATAATCTCATAGTCATAGGAGCATGTATAAGTCATGTAGAAATCAATAGCAACATACTAAGCGATCAAGTGCTAAGCTAACGGAATGGGTCAAGTCAATCACATCATTCTCCTAATGATGTGATCCGTTAATCAAATGACAACTCATGTCTATGGTTAGGAAACTTAACCATCTTTGATTCACGAGCTAGTCAAGTAGAGGCATACTAGTGACACTATGTTTGTCTATGTATTCACACATGTATTATGTTTCTGGGTAATACAATTCTAGCATGAATAATAAACATTTATCATGATATGAGGAAATAAATAATAACTTTATTATTGCCTCCAGGGCATATTTCCTTCACTACTTTTACAAAACTTTTGCCCTTGTTTTGGACTCTAACTTGCATGATTTGAATGAAACTAACCCAGACTGACGTTGTTTTCAGCAGAACTGCCATTTTGTTGTTTATTGTGCATAAAACAAAAGTTCCCGGAATGATCTGAAAAATCCACGGAGATAACTTTTGGAAAATATAAAAAATACTGGCGAAAGAATCAAGGCCAGGGGGCCCACACCCTGTCCACGAGGGTGGGGGGCGCGTCATTCCCCCTGGGCATGCCCCCTGTCTCGTGGGCCCCCTGGAGCTCCACCAACCTCAATTCAACTCTATATATTCTGTTTGCGAGAGAAAAAAGCGAGAGAAAGTTTCATCGCGTTTCACGATATGGAGCCGCTGCCAAGCCTAATCTCTCTCGGGAGGCTGATCTAGAGTCCGTTCGGGGCTCGGAGAGGGATATGTCATTGTCGTCATCATCAACCATCCTCCATCACCAATTTCATGATGCACACCACCGTGCGTGAGTAATTCCATCGTGAAGCTTGCTGGGCGGTGATGGGTTGGATGAGATTTACCATGTAATCAAGTTAGTTTTGTTGGGTTTGATCCTAGTATCCACTATGTTACGAGATTGATGTTGCTATGACTTTGCTATGCTTAATGCTTGTCACTAGGGCCGAGTGCCATGATTTCAGATCTGAACCTATTATGTTTTCATGAATATATGTGAGTTTTTATCCTATCTTGCATGTCTATAGTCACCTATTATGTGTTATGATCCGACAACCCGAAGTGACAATAATCGGGATACTTCTCGGTGATGATCGTAGTTTGAGGAGTTCATGTATTCACTATGTGTTAATGCTTTGATGCAGTACTCTATTAAAAGGAGGCCTTAATATCCCTTAGTTTCCAATAGGACCCGCTGCCAAGGGAGGGTAGGACAAAAGATGTCATGCAAGTTCTTTTCCATGAGCACGTATGACTATATTGAATACATGCCTACATTACATTGATGAACGGAGCTAGTTACTGTGTCACCTATGTTATAACTATTACATGAGAATCACATCGACATAATTATCCATCCTTGATCCAATGCCTCTGAGTTTTTCACATATTGTGCTTTGCTTATTTACTTTACCGTTACTCTTTGTTACAATCACTACAAAACTGCTATCGTTACTTTTGCCATTGTTACCATTACTATCATACTACTTTGCTACTAAATACTTTCTGCCGATACTAAGTTATCCGGTGTGGTTGAATTGACAACTCAACTTCTAATACTTGAGAATATTCTTTGGGTCCCCTTGTGTTGAATCAATAAATTTGGGTTGAATACTCTACCCTCGAAAGCTGTTCGATCCCTATACTTGTGGGTTATCAAGACTATTTTAAAGGCGCCGTTCTTTGGGAGCATAGCTCTATTGTTTGAGTCACTTGGGATTTATATCTTGATCACTATGAGGAACTTGAAAGGCGAAAGAACTAAGATTTTTCCCTCAACTCTGAGGGAGGTAAGGAAGCGCCATCTAGCTCTGCACTAGATTCTCCATACATTTTGAGTAAGCTTGCGACACCTAAACACACTCTTGCTCTGAATTCGATATATGCATGTTATTGATGATGCCACTTTTGTTATGCATGATACTTATGATGAAACTACTTTTGTGCTTGATACTCTTGTGCCATTAGGTGAATTTCTTGATGAACAACTTGTTAGGGTTAGAGAGAATGAAATTATTGAAGATAGTGATGATGAAGGTTCTCCCCTAAGTATGAATTATGCATTGTTCTGAGGGTTATGTTATGGATGAAGAAACTGCTAGAGATCTTCTTGCTTGCAATGATAGATCCAATCTTAAGAAGTTACTAGCTAAACTTAAGCGAGAAAACTCTAAATGCTAGAATGAAATATGACCACCTTTTGCTACTTCACCTATCTTTATTCTTGATAAGGATTATGAATTCTCTATTGATCTGAGATAATTACTTTGGTTGAATCTGATCCTTTTTATGGCTATGAATCTGAAACTGTAGTGGCACATCTTACTAAGTTAAATGATATAGCCACCCTGTTCACTAATGATGAGAAGTCTCGCTATTATTATACCCTTAAGATATTTCTGTTCTCATTAAAGGGTGATGCTAAAACTTGGTTTAATTCTCTTGATCCTGGTTGTGTGCATAGTCCCCAGGATATTATTTATTACTTCTCTGCTAAATATTTCCCTGCTCATAAGAAACAAGCTGCCTTGCGGGAAATATATAATTGTGTGCAAATCGAAGAAGAGAGTCTCCCATAAGCTTGGGGGAGGCTTCTCCGATTACTTAATGCTTTGCCTGGTCATCCTCTTAAGAAAAATGAAATACTTGATATCTTTTATAATGGACTAACCGATACTTCCAAGGACCACTTGGATAGTTGTGTTGGTTGTGTTTTCAGGGAAAGAACAGTCGCCCAAGCTGAATTGTTATTGAATAATATGTTAATGAAAATAATTGGACTCTTCCTGAGCCAATTCCTGAGCCAATTGAGCCAACTCCTGAGCCTATTCCTAAACCAACTCCGAAGAAGAGGGGTGTTCTATTTTTCAGTCCAGAAGATATGCAAGAGGCAAAGAAATAGATGAAAGAAAAAAGGTATTAAAGCTGAAGATGTTAAGAATTTACCTCCTATTGAAGAAATGCATGGTCTTAATATACCTCTGTTGAAGAAACACATTGTCTTGATAACCCGACACAAGTAGTAAAAGTAAGTTCTCTCTATAGATATGATATAGTTGAAATCCGTCTATTAAATTTCCTAGCCAATGCTTAGATGAATTTGATGACTTTATGGCTAAATAAAACGTTTTAATGCTTATGTTGGTAGAGAATAAAGTAATGCTTTCATGATTGGGCGCTTGAGTGATTATGTGTCTAGAGTTAAAGGTGAACTTAAAATCATTAGCAAATATGCTTCTATAGTTACCACTCAAGCTAAACAAGTACTTAATGCTCAAAGTGATTTGCTCGATGAATTACATAATAAACATGACTTTCTTTGTTAGAGTGGCTACTAGAACTGGTAGAATGACTCGAGGAACCTTTGTATCTGAAGGCCACCCTAAGTGAATTGAGCAAGATTCTCGGAGAAATAATGTAGATGCACCTAGTCCTTCTAAAAGGAAGAAAAAGAAAAAGCGATAGGACTTTGCATGCTTCTAGTGAACCTGTTGTAGACACACCTAAGAATCCCAATGATATTTCTATTTACGATGTTGAAACACAATCAGGTGATGAACATGAACCTAGTGATAATGTTAATGATAATGTTCATGTTGATGCTCAACCTAGCAATAATAATGATGTAGAGATTGAACCTCGTGTTGATCTTGATAACCCACAATCAAAGAATCAACGTTATGATAAGAGAGACTTTGTTGCTAGGAAGCACGATAAAGAAAGAGAACCATGGGTTCAGAAACCCATGCCTTTTCCTCCTAAGCCATCCAAGAAAAAGGATGATGAGGATTTTGGCGCTTTCTTTGAAATGATTAGACCTATCTTCTTACGTATGCGCTTAACTGATATGCTTAAAGTAAATCCTTATGCTAGATATATGAAAGATATCATTACAAATAAAAGAAAGATACGGGAAGCTGAAATTTCCACCATGCTCGCTAATTATACTTTTAAAGGTGGAATACCAAAGAAACATGGAGATCAAATAGTACCAACTATACCTTGCTCCATTAAAAGAAACTATGTTAAAACTGCTTTATGTGATCTTGGAGCCGGTGTTAGTGTTATGCCTCTCTCTTTATATCATAGACTTGAATTGAATAAGTTGACACCTCTGAAATATCTTTGCAAATGGTGACAAATCAAGCGCCATACACATCGGTATTTGTGAGGATGTGCTGTTGTGGTTGCAAATGTCACTATCTTAACGGACTTTGTTATTCTTGATATTCGAGGGCGATAGTATGTCAATTATCCTTGGTAGACCTTTCTTGAATCTGCGAGGGCTGTTATTGATTGCAACAAAGGCAATGTCACTTTTCATGTTAATGGTAATGAGCATACGATACACTTTCGAGAAACAACCTCAAGTCCACAGCATTAATTCTATTGGAAAAATTCCAACTATCATTATTGGAGGTTTTGAATTTCCTCTTCCTACTGTCAAGAAAAAAAATGATATTCTTATTATTGGGGATGTTCATATCCCCGTTGAGGTAACCTAGTGTTATTCAAAATTTCTCCGGTTCCGTGTTAATCAGAATGAGTTTGTTAATAAGACTTGATCAACCTTGTTAGTGGATTCATTTTGATGATCATGAGATGGATGAAAATAGAAGGCACAACCTTTTGTACCCTGTTTTTTACTTTCTGTTAATTAGAATAAATAAAGCAAAAATAGTATTATCTGTCGTTTTCTGATTTATCCATGCAATAAAAAATATCCCGAAAATAAAAGTGCTCCAAATGCCTGCAAATTTAGTATGATTTTTATGGAATATTTGAGTATTTTAGGCCTTGAGAACACTGCGGGGGCAAGCACACAGCCACAAGGGTCAGGCGCGCCCACTCACTGGCGCGCCCGCCTCGTGGGTCCCACGGTGGCCCCCTCCACTTCCTGCACCCACACTCCATCTTCCTCCCAAAAAATCGATCCAGCTCAAGCACGAGTTCTAGCTCATTTTTGCTGCAATTTTGATCTCCTTGCTTAAAGCTCCTTTCACAAAACTGCTTTGGGATATTGTTCTTTGATATGTGACTCCTCCAATGGTCCAATTAGTTTTTGTTCTAGTGCTTTATTCATTGCAAATTTTTCTGCATAGGTGACCCTGTTATTGAGCTTGCATGTTAAATTTATGAGGTCCCACGTAATTCTAATGCATGATATAGGCTCTAGGCACTTGTAGGAGTAGTTGCTATCAATCTTGTTTAGTTTGATTCACTTTTATTTTGAAGTTACTAAAATTTCAGAAATTTCGAGAAAAAAGATGAAGAGGTTTTTCTTGAGGGCTCTTCTAGCCAAAGCTCCAAGGATAAACAAGCTAAGGAGAAAGAAAAGGTCAAGTATAATCTTCCTCGCGTAGCGGAAGTAAGGCCGTGTGAGTGGCCTTGTGATAATTTCTTGAGAGCAGCCGGGATTTATGAAGACTTTTATTCTTTGGCTGAAAATGCGGGCCTCACCGACTTCCTCCATGACCGGATCGAACAGTATCTCTTACTTACCAATACTTTCGTGCAAAACTTATACTATTATCCTAAGAATTCACCTCCTTCAGTATCTTTTCATTTATATGATGAGGCTAAGGAAATATCATTACGTAATTTTTTGCGCGGCTTGTAGAATACCCTTTGAGGCAGCTTATATGAACCACATCGTAAAGATGTGGAAGGTTTTATTGACACTATTACTATAGGGGAATCGAGGAAGGGTCGATCACGAGAATCACTAGCATACATTTTCCTATATTATGCTACTTTGCCATATTTGCTAGTCGATGCTTAATTGGTGCGTGGAAATAGTGGAAACTTTAGTGTTCTGATATTATTATTCTGCTCCATGCCTTATTAGGTGATAACACTTTTAGTATGGGTGCCATTATTGCTAAGCGGTTAAGCCTAAACTGTACAAAGGGCCCCATCTTTGGAGGTATCTATGTATGCGCCTTGCTAAACATTTTGAGATACCTATTAGGCATTACGAGAAAGAGGAACCTTGCTTGCCCCTACCTTTTTAGATTCTGAGGGCATGGTAGCGCATGAGTTTATTGTTGACAACGATGATAAGATGCTTCTATATAACCTGAGATTTAATAAAAACACAATGAGATTATTACCACTGCCTCGCCTTCTTTGTTTGATTTAACTACATGCCATTACCTTGTCTTGCGAAGGCTGGTCTGCGCATCGAGGCTAGACATCCGCTCGAGCTGGCCGGAACCTCCCTTTGGACCCTTATCGTCCATCGTGTTATCGGTGGGATCCGGAGGAGATTGCCGACCAGTGGTATCGAGATGACCTCCTCGGTACACGGGGAAAGTAGCCGCGATCCTTGGCATTAGACGAACTTAGGCCAAAAGCCTAAGCTTGGGGGAGTACGTCTTTCTCACCGACTTTACATTCATGTTCACACACTTATTCTAGTTGTCGGTGCTCATATTCTTTCATTGTATTATCCATGCTAGTTTAATTTCTTTTTCTAGCTTTCTTCTTGTGTGTTTGATAAACCTTAAGAAAAACCAAAAAAAATAGTTAGTTTAATTTCCATGCTTGTAGTAGTAATTAAAAAGAAAACCCAAAAAAGATTTCTCATTCTTCTTTTGCTTGTTGGGAGCTTTCCCATGTAAATAGTTTTATTTCTTTTCTTTCCTTTGAAATTCGAGAGAGAAGGCCATAATGAAAATGTTTAGTGGCTCTCATATGCATGATTGTTGATTTAACATAGAGCCCATATTACCTTGTCTTCTCCTTGAATTGAATGCTTGCGATTCGAGCTTAGTCAATGCACATGCACTATTATTATTATATACACCGTTCGGTCGTGCAAGTGAAAGGCAATAATGACGATATATGATGGGCTGATCAAGATGAGAGAAGCTGGTATGAACTCGACCTCTCTTGTTTTTGTAAATATGATGAGTTCATCGTTCCTGATTCAGCCTATTATGAATAAACATGTTTGCAATGACAATTAGAGATTATAGTTGCTTCTGCCATGTTTAATTAGCTAGGAGCTTATAATGGTTTACCTCGCGTGCCAACATGCTATTAAAATGGTTGTGATGTGGTATGATAGGGTGGTATCCTCCTTTGAATGATTCAAGTGACTTGACTTGGCACATGTTCACGCATTTAGTTGAAAACAAATCAACATAGCCTTCACGATACTTATGTTCATGGTGGATTATATCCTACTCATGCTTGCACTCAGTGTTGATTAATTTTAATGCATGTTCATGATTGTTGTCGCTCTCTCGGTTGGTAGCTTCCGGTCTTTTGCTAGCCTTCACATGTACTAAGCGGGAATCTGCTTGTGCATCCAAACCCCATGAACCCCAAAGTTATTCCATATGAGTCCACCATACCTTCCTATATGCGGTATTTACCTGCCATTCCAAGTAAATTTGTATGTGCCAAACTCCAAACCTTCAAATAAAATTCTGTTTTGTATGCTCGAGCAGCTCATGTATCAACTAGGGTTGTCTGTATCTTCCATGCTAGGTGGGTTATTCTCAAGGGGAGTGGACTCCGCTCCTCATTCATGAGAAAATGGCTGGTAACTGGGATGCCCAGTCCCATGATCAAAAAGTTCAAATCAAATCGAAATAATTAAACAAAACTCCCCCAGGGTTGTTGCTAGTTGGAGGCACTCGTTGTTTCGAGCAAGCCATGGATTGATGCTTGTTGGTGGTGGGGGAGTATAAACTTTACCATTCTGTTTGGGAACCGCCTATAATGTGTGTAGCATGGAAGATATCGAGATCTCATAGTTGTTATGTTGACAGTGAAAGTATACCGCTCAAAATGTTATTCATCTCTATTTTAAAATCGAGCTCTGGCACCTCTACAAATCCCTGCTTCCCTCTGTGAAGGGCCTATCTATTTACTTTTATGTTGGGTCATCACCTTCTTATTAAAAAGCACCCATTTGAAACACCTTGTCATTTGCATTCATTACTATTAGTTTATATTGGGTATGACTTGACTGGATCTCTTCTACCATGAATTACAATGTTTAGTTAGTCCTTGATCTTTAAAGGTGCTCTGCATTTATGTTTTGCGGTCTCAGAAAGGGCTAGCGAGATACCATCTTTTTATATCATATTATGACTATTTTGAGAAAGTGTTGTCATCCGAGTTTTATTATTATTGCTCGCTAGTTGATTATGTCATTGATATGAGTAAACATGAGACCTAAGTGTTATTGTGAATATGGTTAGTTCATAATCTTTGCTGAAAACTTGAATCTGGCTACATATTTACAACAACAAGAGCAAACGAGTTTGCAAAAGTTTTTATTTATCACTTTCGGTTTATCAATTGAATTGCTTGAGGACAAGCAAAGGTTTAAGCTTGGGGAGTTGATCGTCTCCAACGTATCTACTTTTCAAACACTTTTGCCCTTGTTTTGGACTCTAACTTGCATGATTTGAATGAAACTAACTTGAATGGCGCTGTTTTCATTGAGAACGCCATGGTGTTGTTTATTGTGCGAAAACAAAAGTTCTCGGAATGACACGAAAATCCACAGAGATAACTTTTGGAAAATATAAAAATCTTGGCTAAAGAATCAAGGCCGGGGTCCACACCCTGTCCACGAGGGTGGGCGCGCCCCTCCCCAGGTGTGCCCTCCTGTCTCGTGGGCCCCACAGGCTCCACCAACGTCAATTCCAACTCTATATATTCTGTTTCACGGAGAAAAAAATCAGAGAAAGTTTCATCGCGTTTTCACGATATGGAGCCGCTGCCAAGCCTAATCTCTCGGGAGGCTGATCTGGAGTCCGTTCGAGGCTCAGGAGAGGATTCATCGCCATCGTCATCATCAACCATCCTCCATCACCAATTTCATGATGCTCACCGCCGTGCTTGAGTATTTGCATCGTGAGGCTTGCTGGGCGGTGATGGGTTGGATGAGATTTACCATGTAATCGAGTTAGTTTTGTTAGGGTTTGATCCTAGTATCCACTATGTTACGAGATTGATGTTGCTATGACTTTGCTATGCTTAATGCTTGTCACTAGGGCCGAGTGCCATGATTTCAGATCTGAACCTATTATGTTTTCATGAATATATGTGAGTTCTTGATCCTATCTTGCAAGTCTATAGTCACCCATTATGTGTTATGATCCGACAACCCCGAAGTGACAATAATCGAGATACTTCTCGGTGATGACCATAGTTTGAGGAGTTCATGTATTCACTATGTGTTAATGATTTGGTCCGGTACTCTATTAAAAGGAGGCCTTAATATCCCTCAGTTTCCAATAGGACCCCGCTGCCACGGGAGGGTAGGACAAAAGATGTCATGCAAGTTCTTTTCCATAAGCACGTATGACTATATTCGGAATACGTGCCTACATTACATTGATGAACTGGAGCTAGTTACGTGTCACCCTATGTTATAACTATTATATGAGGAATGCATCCGACATAATTATCCATCACTGATCCAATGCCTCTGAGTTTTCACATATTGTGCTTGCTTATTTACTTTACCATTACTCTTGTTACAATCACCACAAAACTGCTATCGTTACTTTTGCCTTTATTACCATTACTATCATACTACTTTGCTACTAAATACTTTCTGCGGATACTAAGTTTTCCGGTGTGGTTGAATTGACAACTCAAGCTGCTAATACGAGAATATTCCTTGGCTCCCCTTGTGTCGAATCAATAAATTTGGGTTGAATACTCCACCCTCGAAAACTATTGCGATCCCTATACTTGTGGGTTATCACACTCTGCTGCGGAAGTATTCTATCTATTCGAATAACCGTGTCCATAGTAGCAGACGCTCATGATTGTATCGATTGATACAACTAGAACTGGATTACGAGGCATGAGAAATGGATATGATGGCTCGGGATTGCTTTCTCGTGAGAATTCGAGAAAGGATCTCTGGCGCTAATGTTTCAACGTGTTTGCTAAATATAAACTGCTATTCTATACTCTTACGAATCTTTGCAAGATGCTTGGCGCTGCTTGAAGCTGCTAGTCTTTGATAGGCTAGGCTTTTCCCTCTAATCTAGCATTCTGCGGTTTAGTCCTGACTACTACCCATTTCTTTGATACCGATGCATATGTAGTGTAGATCCTTGCTTGCAAGTACTTTGGATGAGTACTCACGGTTGCTTTGCTCCCCCTTTTCCACCTTCTCCATTCTTCTCGGGTGTCGCAACTAGATGGTGGAGCCTAGGAGCAGGCATACCGTCGACGACGACTACTACTACCACGAGGGTGCTTAGTATGACGTGTGGAGGCCGCCGACGACCAGGAGTAGTTAGGAGGCTCCCAGACAGGAGGCCTTGCCTTTTCGATCGATGTGGCTTTTGTGCTAGCCTTCTTAAGGCAAACTTGTTTAACTTATGTCTGTACTCGAGATATTGTTGCTTCCATTGACTTCGTTTGTATTGAGCTTATGTATTGAGCCCTCGAGGCCCATGGCTTGTAATATAAAGCTTGTATGGCTTTAATTTGTGTCTAGAGTTGTGTTGTGATATCTTCCCATGAGTCCACGATCTTGATCATACATATTTGCATGTATGATTAGTATGCGATTGAATAGAGGCGTCCACGACAATCAAAGAGCTCAACTATGATTTCAAACTTGTCAATGAGAAGAGGTTATTTGACATTAGCTCACTTGATGAATGGAGAACCCAAGGCCTATGAGAATGCCAAGTTGTTTAAATAAAAGGTTAAAATATGGCATGACAAAAGGATACAAAAGTGTGAGTTTAATGTAGGTGGTCATGTTTTGCTATACAACTCTCATTTAAGATGTTTTGCAGGAAAGCTTCTCTCTGAATGGGGAGGTCCTTACATTATCGAGGAGGTTTATCGTTCCAGTGCCATCAGGATCAACAACGCCGAAGGCACTGACCCGAAGGTGGTAAATGGTCAAAGGACCAAACATTATATTTCAGGTACTCCCATAAATGTTGAGACAAATATTATTAATACCATAACACCGGAGGAGTACATAAGGGATACTTTCCAAAACATTTGAGACTCCAAAAGGAATAGGTATGTATGCGGTAAGTAAACCAACTCCAAAACTATTCTAATGGCAACTTTTCTCCGCTTTGCAATATTTAAAAACTTAAGAAAATTAAAAGTAGTCCAAAGAGTGCACGAGGAGGCGGCAAGGCAGGGGGCGTGCCCCTATGCCTTGTGGACACCTCGTGTGCCCTTCAGACTCTGTTTTCTTGCACAATACTTCTTTTGGTCGGTAAAAATTCATTATATAACCTCCCTTTTGACCACCGTGCCATGACAAAATCCTCTATTGTTGTTTCGTGTTGTTTTCCTGGCAGATCTGAAAATATGTCGTCTCAAGATTCAGAGGGAGAAAGCTACGTTGTTGAATTCATCGCTAACCCAAATGTCTATGGGGAGGTGGAACATTCAATTTGGACCACAAAGGAGGAGGAGGATTCCAACATGGAAAGAACATGGGAAGATAGTTCTGTTGAAGAGGGCGTTCCACTACCTCAACCTGGCGATATGCACGTGGAGTTCAAGAAGTCAGGCCTTCCTAAGGTCCAATCTATCCCACCACATATTTCGTAGGACAGCATGGTGGCATTATGCAAAAACATAATGAAACTCGAGCTCGAGAATGAGGATCTGAGGGAGGAAAACTTTAGCCTCAGATGCAGGCTGGAGAAGTGCTACCTCTTGAGCACTGTGTTGGTTTCCTTGAAGAGCAAAGGGTGATGCAGCAAAGTAGCGTAAGTATTTCCCTCGGTTTACGAGAACCAAGGTATCAATCGGTAGGAGGCTCCTCAAAAGTCACGCACCTACACAAACAAACAAGAACCTGCAACCAACGCAATAATGGGGTTGTCAATCCCTTCCACGGTAACTGCGAAAAGTGAGATCGATAAAGATAATATGATAAGATAAATATTTTGGGTATTTTTATGATATAGATTGGAAAGTAAAAGATGCAAATAAAAGTAGTTGGAAAACTTATATGATAAAAGATAGAACCGGGGGCCATAGGTTTCACTAGTGGCTTCTCTCAAGATAGCATAAGTATTACGGTGGGTGAACAAATTCTTGTCGAGCAATTGATAGAAAAGTGCATAGTTATGAGATTATCTAGGCATGATCATGTATATAGGCATCACATTTGTGACAAGTAGTCGAAAGCGATTCGCATCTACTACTATTACTCCACATCGACCGACTCTGCTGCATCTAGAGTATTAAGTTCATGAAGAAACGAGTAACTGTTGGGGAACATAGTAATTTCAAAAATTTCCCTCGCTACGCAAGATCATGGTGATGTATAGCAGAGAAGGAGTGAATCTTCATACCCTTGAAGATAAGCTAAGCGGAGCGTTTATCAGCTTGTGTTGATGTAGTCGTGCGGCTTCATGATCCGACCGACCCAAGTACGAGCATACGGCACCTCCGAGTTACGCACCGTTTAGCTCGATGGCGTCCTCGCCTTCTCGATCGAGAGGCGGTAGAAGTAGTAGATGAGTTCGGCAGCCTGACGGCGTGGTGGCGGTGTTGGTGAACAATCTTCGCGGGGCTTTGCCTAAGCACTCTGAAAACTATGACGGAGGATAAACTAGAGGGGCGGGGTTGCGGCTGCGGCAGTGTTTCTTGATGTCTCTTTGGTGCTATCCCTGCCTTTATTTATATGTTGAGCCTTGGGGTGAAACTTGGAGTAAAAGCCTCCACAAAGTCGGTTTCACCGAAAGGCAAAGTCCTTCTCGGACTCGGGGCGAACGCCGAGGTTCGGCGTCTGGACCCGAGCGCCGAGACCTGGCGTCAGCCCCTGGACTCTGCAAAACTTCCTTTTGTGCTTTCCAAAAACCTTGTGGGGTTTCCCCTTTGGCCCAAATAACGTGTTCTCGTACCCAAACATTTCGGGAAACATCCGGAACCCCTTCCGGTGAATTCCGGAACCCTTCGGAGATCAAACACTATTATCCCATATATCAAACTTTATCTCGGACCATTACGGGTTCCTCGTCATGTCCATGATCTCATCCGGACTCGAACAACATTCGGTTACCAACATGCATAACTCATATAATACTATATCGTCAATGAAAGCGTTAAGTGTGCGGACCCTCGGGTTCGAGAACTATGTGAACATGACCGAGACCGTTTCGGTCAATAACCAATAGCGGGACACTGGATGCCCATATTGGCTCCACATATTCTCTGAAGATCTTTATCGGTCGAACCGCATAACAACATCGTTGTTCCTTTGTCATCGGTATGTTACTTACGAGATTCGATCATCGATATCAATACCTAGTTTAATCTCGTTACGGCAAGTCTCTTTACTCGTTCGTAATGCATCATTCCGTAACTAACTCATTCTACATTGCTTGCAAGGCTTATAGTGATGTGCATTACCGAGAGGGCCGAGATACCTCTCCGACAATCGGGTGACAAAACCTAATCTCGAAATCGCCAACCAAACATGTACCTTTGGAGACACTGTAGTACTCCTTTATAATCACCCGATTCGTTGTGATGTTTGGTAGCACCCAAAGTGTTCCTTGTCGTGGGGAAGCACGAGCACCTATGGGGCGAGGGCCCTTCTCGATTGGCGGGAGGCGGAGGCGCAAAAGCAGATCGAGGTCGAGCCGCAGCGGAAATTACCCGGCCGGAGCTCTCGGGAGATAAAACTCCTCTGCTGCTTTGTGTTTGTATTTTGTTCTTGCTCGGCGTGGGTATGCTATGGTCTCGAATGAGTGAACCCCTTCTCGTGCGCATGGGCCACCTTTTATAGTCTAAAGGGTCGCGACGCGGTGGCAGCCTTGAAGAGGTAAAAATGTAAAAGCGCGGTTGGTACAACCACTATCAATAGTGTCCCCTACCTAACTCGCGGCGGGGACAAGAGCATTAATGCCCGTCTGTCGCTCCAACGGTGTAGGAAGCGACCGTTAGAAGCGCCACCGTCGCCACGATGGCCTCCTAGTCACCTTCACTTGCCACCTCGCCTTTGCTAGGCTGCGGCCGCCCGCCCGTGCACCGGGGTGATCTGCGGCGACCGTCGTCGGGTGAGGCTGGGCGTGGGCGCAGTGGTGGCCGCCCCGGCAAGCGCCTTGCGCGGTCTCTGTCTTATCGCACCCGCAAGCTTGCCGCTCGTTGGGTCTTCTTGGGGCCTTGGCTTGGCGTCGCGGCAAGTTTCTGAAGTGCCTTGGTTGGCCTTCGGCAAGCTCCTCTTGCGGGGCCTTGTCCTTCGGCAAGCTCTTCTTGCGGGGTCTCGTCCTTCGGCAAGCTCCTCTTGCCGGGGCCTTGTCTTCTCAGCTAACACTTTGTTCTTGAATGGCAGTAATATGAATAGTGGAGGGTCTTGGCGGGCGTCCGGCAAGCCTTGCCGCGGGACGCTGCGACTACCCGTGCACAAGTTAGGGTACTAAGGTACCCTACTTTAGTACACCAGCAGAGCCCGGGCTGGGGCCATACAGTGCAGCGCTGTTGGGCAGGCCCAAAAGCAGGCTGCAGGCACGCGGCGGCAGGTCGAACCAAATCCTCCGAATCCACGCGTCCTCCCATAGCAGCGCGCGTCAATCCGGCGTCGTGGGAGGCGTGGGTGGCGTCTTGTGATTTCGAGCATCCACCCCCGTGATCACAGGCGAGTATGATCACCTCATCCGTCGCCTCGGTTACGCATCCCGCCACGCAGCCTCCATGCGCTTGGGGTCGCGGACGGTGGGGCGGGTCGGCCTGACTCCTGCCCTTCTGTGCCTGATTGATTGGCCAGGCGGCGAGCCCCACCCGCTCCTTTAAGAAGCGGGAGGGAAGCACGAGGCCCGCACTCTCTCATCTTCTCCTTTCTTGACCACGCCCCTTTCTCTCATTACGCCATGGAGAAAGGAACCACAACCCTTCATCGGTGGCGGCGGTGCTGCTGACAGCAGCGCCCTTCCTATCCAGCGCCCGTGGTGGCGAGCCAGCCACAAGGGAAGAGGAGGCGAGTCGTGGGCAGGTCGAGGGCGAGTCGGCGCTCGAGGAAGAGGCGGGCGGGCGGCGCACCATCTCCGCCTCCGCCGGCGGTTCTTCTCCCATGGCGGTCCATACGAGGGCGACCCTTGCGAGTTCTTCGTCAAGCTGCGCCAGGCGCCTCGTCGTCGTCTCGGCTTCCAGCTCCGTTCTTGGCGCGATGGAGTCGGATCCGCCGAGGCAGCTGAGGCGCACATGAGGTTGTGGGATCAGCGGACACCGCGAGTCGCGTTGTATTCCCAGCCCCTAATGTGATGTATCTTGATCGTGGGTGGAAGGCGTTCGCCCGTATCCACAGCGATGGCGGGGTTTACCCTCCATTTTAAGTTAATGGAGGCGACCTCCTCTCCGTCAAGGTCTTGAGGACTCCGGCACTTTCGGGCGAAGTGCTGCGTGGACAGCTCCTCCGGCAGCGAACTCCCCTCGGCGAGTGGCGAGGAGGAGAGGACAGCGGCGACAAGGGTAGCGGGCGGTGGGATGGCGGGCCCAACTAGGTGTCGGGCGCCCGCCGTGCGCCGCCGGCGACCCCATCATCCGTGTCGCGGCTCCTTGAACTCCACAGGGTGCGTCTCCTCGGGCGGTGGCGTGGGGAGGCTGCGGAAGGGAAGAGGGCTGGCGACAAGGCCGTCAAGTCGAGTACAAGGCGTAGTGCCCTCGGCGACATCTTGGCGTCCTGCCGCCCGTCTTGAGCCCGCTTCGGCGCCGCCATCACCGTCCAGCCTCCGGACAGCCACAGGATGTTCTCTTGGTGTCTTCGGCACCGTAGCTCGCATAAGCGCTCCTTTTGCCCTTTTCACCTCCTTGACCTACCTCTGAAGAGGGGCGGAAAGGGATTCTGGGCATATTATCTTTTTAATTTGTAAGCCTTGGACCTTAGCTGCATCTAAAACTTGTAATCCTCTCTTTCATGTTTTCCATCCTCTATGGACTGTACACATGTGGGATGTTTTTTAATGAAAGGGGATGCTTGCGGGTTTTGTCTTGCGGGTTGAACCCGTCAAGAGCTAATCCTTGGTATCCCTCAGACAGACATTTCATCTCCGGCAGCAGGCCTGCCGCCTCCCACGTTGCTCGACCTTTCTCACGCCTTTGTGGAGGCGGGAGCGAGGTGAGTCGGCCTCCCGTCCCATCCTTGTATGTTTTTACCCTCGCTTTTAGGGACTTGCGGTGCTAACACGCTTGCATGGCTTGGCGAGTCGCGGAACATCGGCTGACTTCTTTGGCGGTGTTGCCTCCGGCAAGAAACCTCGTCGAGGGCTAGTTGCGACGCGCTTTTATTGTTGGCGGACTCGAAACAAAGTAAGGCGCAACAGCCTGAGCAGTTCCTCGCGCATAGGTTTTCCATACAAGGCGCGGTAGGGAGGGCGGCAACCGCATTCGATCCATAAGAGGATGCATGATGAGGACGAAAGACTTATCGATATCGTGGCCCGGCAACTCGGCTTGCCGTGGATGAATCTTAGTACTCGCATGACCCCAGCTGACAGCGGCTTGCGGGACCAGTGCGGTGCACCTTCTTCTCCTTTTCTCGTTCTGTTATTTCAGCTATGAGGACACTTTAGTCGATGCGCAATAAGTTACTTTTGTAATATGACTTTATTACAGGCAATGCTTGTTATGTTACATCCTTTATTTGATTCCATTCCTTGTATGCTTTTACCCTCGCTTTTAGGGAACTTGCGGTGCTAACACGCTTGCATGGCTGAGTCGCGGAACATCAGCAACTTCTTGGCGGTGTTGCCTCGGCAAAAACCTCGTCGAGGCTAGTTGCAGCATGCTTTTATTGTTGAGTGGACTCGAAACAAAGTAAGGCATAACAGCCACGAGCAGTTCCTTCAGCATACGGAGTTTTCCATACAAGGCACGGTCGTTCAAGAATATAACTTAAAATTTTAAAAGCGGCGTGCTCAAACTTTGGCAACTTAGCTTTTACGTCTTACTGCGTTACGGCAAGGCTATGCTTCTTTGAATGACACCTAGTCGAGATCGTTATCAAGCTCAAACAACAAGGACTAAAGGCGCAAATCTGCTGCGGGAACATCCGCTTCTCGGCAGAATCGGGATCTGCGGGCGTGATGCTCCCGGCAAGCGTGTCTGACCGCGACTTGCCGGGGCGTCTGATTCAACGAAACAAACCCTAGGGCTTGTCGGGCAGACTGCTCCTCGGCACTTCTGTGTTGATCACAGGGACCTTCTTGGCGGCGGCGGGGAGCTCTGCTGGGAAGTAGTTGCCGATAACCAACTTTCTCTTCTTGTGGTTGCACATATTTATCTTTGCGGGACGGAGCTTGTCGGGAAGCCCCCACCTTGTCATTTGGACTAAAGCTTGCTTGACTCTTTGGCCCATCATCGCCTCCTCTCCGCTACTACGCAGCACTAACCACTTGATTGGTTGCCGCGGATGTAGCGACAACTTCTCTTGTGGCTTAGGTGCGACAAGTGTTGGAGTGGAGGATAGGTATCTCTTCAAGTCTTGCGGCGCAGCCTCCACCTCTGAGTCCGTTTCATTGGACCTGCCTTTTCAAAATTTTGAAAAATGGCGAGGCGCCTTCAACAGAACCTAGAGATGAACCTCTTGAGGCGACAACACAGCCGGCAAGCCTTCGCACATCCTTGGCAACCGGGGCTTCAATCGCTCGATGGCTTTGATCTTGTCGGGGTTGGCTTCAATCCCCTCACGGGACACAAAGAACCGAAGCTTGCGGAAGGAACTCCAAACACGTGCTTCTCGGGGTTCAACTTGAGATTGATCTTGCTTGATTTGCAAAGTCTCATCAAATCTTGGATCAAAGTTTCTCTGTCCTTGCTTTTGACCACTATGTCATCCATGTAGCTTCTACATTTTGTGCATTTGTGGCTCAAAAGCATGGTGACTACTCTTGCAAATGTTGAACTAGCATTCTTTAGTCGAAGGCATTCGTACAAAGCGATCGTGCCACATGGAGTAATAAATCACGGTTTTCTTCATCCTCTTACGCCATGAAGATCTGGTGGTATCTGAGTATGCATCAAGGAATGAAAGCAGATCACATCTGCCGTGGAGTCGACAATCTGGTCAATCAATGCGGCAAGGGAAATGGATCTTTGGGACAAGCTTTATTAACATCCGTGAAGTCGATACAAAGCCTCCATTTCCGTTAAGCCTTCTTATACGACTCTTTGGATTGGCTAACCACGTTGGATGGAGTACTCCTCGGACCAGGCGATGCTTCCAATTTCCTAATCTCTTACGCTATGAACTCTTGGCGTTCACGCTTGCTTCGACTCTCTGCTTGGCGGGGGCGTGTGAGGCGGCGGCAGGTGGTGCTCAGTACTTTCCTAGGAGCGCAGGGGATGTCGGATGGTTGCCATGCAAACACGCCGACATTCGCCCGAGAAAAGCAATGGCGCTTTCCT
The DNA here is from genome assembly GCA_021437245.1 of Aegilops speltoides. Lineage (NCBI taxonomy): Eukaryota > Viridiplantae > Streptophyta > Magnoliopsida > Poales > Poaceae > Aegilops > Aegilops speltoides. The sequence goes on from JAHHZJ010003328.1 coordinate 60,335, forward strand.
ATTTAGGGTCAGCGTGGCGATGGTGAAGGTACCGTCGATGCCGTCCTCCTAATGACCACTTTCTTGGTCTCTGGTGAAGCTGTTTTGCCTTCTTGCACTTGCGGTGGAGCTCGATGGTGTGTCCTCGGCGGTGGCGCAGCACTCGAAGAGTGCGCTTGCGGAGTGGGCATCGAGCTACTCTTGCGGACTTGGTCTTCTTCTTCTTCCCCGGGAGCTTGATGACAAGTGGCTTGCACTCTGCTGCGGCTGCTGCTTCGATAGATCTTGTCGGTGCGAGATAAGTGCATCTTTCTTGTCGCCATGGACAGAAATAACACTTATCGGACCGGCATCTTGAGCACATTGTAGGCATAATGAGAGGCTGCCATGAACTTGGCTATTTGGGCGGCGAGTATCCCATTGTAGGGCAATGGGAAATCATCAACGTCAAATGTGACTCTCTCGTCACGAAATTCAGCTCAAGCGCCAGCGTCACGGCGGTGTAATCTTCCCCTTGGGCTTGCTCCTTCGGTTGATTCCTTGAAAGGTACAGTCTCTTTGAGCTGCTGTCGGGGATCTGGAGCTTCTTGAGCACCGCGAAGAGATCAGATTTAGGCTGGCCCGCCGTCAACCAACATCTTCGTGACCTTGAGGTTGCGGATGGTTGGCGAAACCAACATCGGCAAGCACCCGACCGCGATGATGCGATCGGGTGATCCTCAACATCAAAGGCGATGGGCGTCTTTGGACCGCCGGGGGCTTCGGCGATTCGGTGATGGTTACTGCTGCATTTACCTCCGCACCTTTGCTTGAGTTGGCGGTGCGAGGTGTCTTGAAGCTTACCGCCATCAACGCACAAAACCTCCGTTGCCTTTGAAACTCTTGCTCGTCGGTCTCATCCTCGTCCATCTCATCATCCTCATCTTCGTATTCGTCCTTGTCGCGGCCGCGGGGAGGCCTGTCTCCTTGCCGCTGCTTGGCCTTGCCGCGATGCCCTCCCAGGCGGGGCCTTCTTGCGGATCCTCCGCCACCTTCTGGGCCTTCTCCTTGTCGCGGCAGCTCATATTCAGCTTTTTTAGCTCGCCATCTGCTCAACCTTCTTGCAAGCTTGGAGGTCATGGCCCTTAGTGCGATGGATCTTGCGATCTTGCTTGCGGAGCCATCCTGCTTGTCGGCGGCCACCACAACCTCGCCGGAGTCACTAGCTTTGGCCTTCTCGGTGCTGCCTCCGTTGCCGGACTGCTCGACAACTAGTACATCCTTAGCTTTCCTCTTTCTGTTATTCCGCTTCCGGTTCTTCTTTGCGGAGGGCATCCTCCTTTGTCGGATCATACGCTCCTCGTTCTCTCCGGGAGTTTCCTCCCTCTTCAGCCCGTGCACACTTGCCGGCGAGCATATAACTTCGTGACATCTCTGATTTGCACATCGCCATCTCCTCCCTCATCCTGCTTGATTCGCTGCGTTCGATGGAACTCGGCGATAACATGCGGCGGGGTGGAGCGTCTGGGATGTTGCGTTGCACTGGCTGAATCTTTGTATGTACTTGCGGGGTTCTCCTTCATACGGGCAAGCAAATGAAATCACTTTCACGGCCATGGGTCTTGTGGCGCTGTGAAAACACCGACAAAGCTGATAGCACAGGTCCGCCCATGAAGAGATGGGTTGTCGGCAAGTGCATGAGCCAAGATCGGCGTTGGTCTTGAGCACCGGGAAGTAGTTGGCGAGGATCTTCTCGTCGCGCCCCGGCAGCTTTGCACGCGATGGTGTAGGCGAGGAACTCGGCGGATGTATCCTGCCATCGTACTTCTTGGAGTGCGTCGGCGAAGTTCTTGGTCTTTGGGCCTTTGGACTTGCCACATTTCGCGAGTGAGCAGCGAGGCGACCTACGCGTCTGGCAAGTCGCTGGTTCCCCTGGCGCATGCATATCGGCGATGGGCCCAGCGCTGGTCGGATGAAATCGCGCTTCTCTCCGGCCTTCGATCTGATCTGGCGTCTTTGTGTCGTCGTTCTTGAAGAACTTGGCGTTAGTCGCGGCGAGCTCGCGGGTCCGGCAACCTTGATGGAGTTAGTGTCAAGGTTGGCCCGTTGAGTGGCGATCTTGGCCTTGGCGAGAGTGCGGTAGTAGCACCCGCCGGTCTTATCGCCACCGGCCTGCTGGCGTCTTGCCGTGGCCGATGTGCTTTCGTTGCGGGGCTTGTCGGCGTTAAGCGAAGCGGCGAGGCTCTGAATGGTCATCCTCGATCGTCGATTTTTGCGCGGCTGGAGGGTAATCTAATAGCAGTTGGGCTCGAGCCAACACTTCTTCTATGGTCTTGGCGGCGGCGTCTTGCGCGAGCAGATATGCTCGGACTCCCAAGCTGGGTTGGAAGGAAGCGATACCCGTCGGCGACCGCACCTCGCTTCGTGCCGACATCTTTGGCGTGCCGCTGGTCTTGAAACGCCCGAGATCCACCAGCAGCCTTGCTCCAGCGAAATGCGGTGCTAGGAGCATCGTGGCGTTGTCGATTCTGCCCCTACGGGGAGAGTGCGGTGGATGTCTGAGCGGCTGAAGCTTGCGGGGCCTTGTCCTTGGACTGGTGACGGCGTGAGTCCCATCGTCGGCGCCCGCTCCTCCGCCGGCGTCTACCCCACCGCCCGTTTGCTCGGCGGCGGTGGAATCGGCGTAAACAGGCGGCCGCCCGAAGCTTCTTCTTGGTGGCATGTCGATGAAGATGTTGATGTAGCGCGGAGACGGATCGAGTTCGCCTGACCTCGGCGCCCTACAGCGCGCCCGAAGATGTCGTGGGGAAGCCACGAGCATCTATGGGGCGAGGCCCCTTCTCGGTTGGCGAGGGCGAGGCGCGCGCGAAGCGGTCGGTCGAGCAGCGAAGTTTACCCGGCCGGAGCTCTCGGGAGATAAAACTCCTCTTGTTGTTTTGTGTTTGTATTTTGTTCTTGCTTTCGGCGTGGGTATGTTGTGGTCTCGAATGAGTGAACCCCTTCTCGTGCGCATGGGCCTCCTTTTTATAGTCTAAAGGGTCGGCGGCAGTGGCCTTGAAGAGGTAAAAATGTAAAAATGCGGGTTGGTACAACCACTATCAATAGTGTCCCTACCTAACTCGATGGCGGGGACAAGAGCATTAATGCCGTCCGGTCGCTCCAGCGGTCACGAGAAGCGACCGTTAGAGGCGCCACCGATCGCCACGATGGCCTCCTAGTCACCTTCACTTGCCACCTCGCACGCTAGGCTGCGATCGCCCACCATGTGCACCGGGGTGATCTGTGGCGACACGTTGTCGGGTGAGCTGGGCGTGGGCGCGAGTGGTGGCCGCCTTGACAAAGCGCCTTCTGCGGTCTCATCTTATCGCACCATAAACTTGCGCTCGTCGGGTCTTCTTGGGGCCTTGTGACTTTATCGCGACAAGTTTTACGAAGTGCCTTGGTTGGCCTTCCCGGAAAGCTCCTCTTGCCGGGGCCTTGTCCTTCCCGGCAAGCTCTTCTTGCCGGGGTCTCGTCCTTCCCGGCAAGCTCCTCTTGTCGGGGCCTTGTCTTCTCAGCTAACACTTTGTTCTTGAATGGCAGTAATATGAATAGTGGAGGGTCTTGGCGGGCGTCCGGCAAGCCTTGCCCTTGAACATTTGTGTTGCCCGTGCACAAGTTAAAGGTACTAAGGTACCCCTACTTTAGCTACACCGACATTCCTCCGATGGCGTGAGTTGCATAATCTCATAATGTGAGGAACATGTATAAGTCATGAAGAAAGCAATAGCAATATACTAAACGATCAAGTGCTAGGCTAACAGAATGGGTCATGTCAATCACATCATTCTCCTAATGATGTGATCCCATTAATCAAATGACAACACATGTCTATGGTTAGGAAGCATAACCATCTTTGATCAATGAGCTAGTCAAGTAGAGGCATACTAGTGATGTTATGTTTGTCTATGTATTCACACATGCATCATGTTTCCGGTTAATACAATTTTAGCATGAATAATAAACATTTATCATGATATGAGGAAATAAATAATAACTTTATTATTGCCTCTAGGGCATATTTCCTTGATCTCCACTTGCACTAGAGTCAATAATCTAGATTACAAAATGTGATTCTAACACCCATGGAGTCTTGGTGCTCATCATGTTTTGCTCGTGGAAGAGGCTTAGTCAGCGGAGTGCGCAACATTGAGATCCGTATGTATCTTCAAATTTCTATGTCTCCCACTTGGACTTGGTCCGGATGGAATTAAGCGTCTCTTGATGTGCTTGGTCCTCTTGTGAAATCTGGATTCCTTTGCCAAGGCAATTGCACGATATTGTCACGAGAAGATCTTCATTGGTCGATGCACTAGGTATGACACCTAGATCGGAAATAAACTCCTTCATAAAGACTCCTTCATTTCTTTGCTTCGAAGCAGCTATGCCTCCGCTTCACATGTAGATCCATACGATGCTTTGTTTAGAACTGCACCAACTTACAGCTCCATTGTTTAATAAAAATCATTATCCGGTTTGCGATTTAGAATCGTCGGATCGGTGTCAAAGCGTGCATCGGCGTAACCATTTCGACTAGCTCTTTGTCACCTCCATATATGAAAACATATCCTTAGTCCTTTTCGGTATTTGAGAATGTTCTTGACCGATGTCCGATGATCCACTCTGGATTACTTTGATACCTTCTGCCAAGCTTATTGCTAAGCATACATCAGTCTGGTACACAGCATTGCATACATGATAGAGCCTATGGCGAAGCATATGGAACATCTTTCATTTCTCTCTATCTTCTGTTGTGGTGGGGCATTGAGTCGACTCAACTTCACCTTGTACGAGCGATAACCTTTTCTTTGCACGATCCATTTGAACTTTTCAAAGTTTTATCAAGCTATGTGCTTTGTGAAAGTCCTATTAAGCGTCTTGATCTATCTCTATAAATGTTGATGCCCAATATGTAAGCAGCTTCACGAGGTCTTTCATTGAAAAACTTTTATTCAAGTATCCTTTATGCTATCCAGAAATTCTATATCATTTCCAATTAATAAAATGTCATCTACATATAATATCGAAATGCTCAGATCTCCCACTCACTTTCTTATAAATCTGAGGCTTCTCCAAAAGTGCATATAAAACCATATCTTTGATCACACTATCAAACCGTTTATTCCAACTCGAGATGCTTGCACCAGTCCATAAATGGATGTTGGAGCTTGCACACTTTATTAGCACCTTTTGGATCAACAAAACCTTACGGCTGCATCATATACAACTCTTCTTCAGAAATCCATTCAAGAATGCAGTTTTGACATCCATTTGCCAAATTTCATAATCATAAAATGCAGCAATAGCTAACATGATTCGAGACGGACTTAAGCATCACTACGGGTGAAAGTCTCATTGTAGTCAACCCTTGAACTTTTCAAAAACCTTCGCAACAAATCGAGCTTTATTGCGGTTACATTACCATCGCGTCGGTCTTCTTCTTAAAGATCCATTTATTCTCAATGGCTTGTCGATCATCGGGCAAGTCGACCAAAATCCATACTTTGTTCTCATACATGGATCCCATCTCAGATTTCATGGCCTCTAGCCATTTTGCTGAATCTGGGCTCATCATCGCTTCCTCATAGTTCGTAGGTTCATCATGGTCAAGTAACATGACTTCGAGAACAGGATTACCGTACCACTCAGTGCGGATCTTACTCTAGTAGACCTCGAGGTTGATAGAAACTTGATCTGAAGTTTCATGATCAATATCATTAGCTTCCTCACTAATTGTTGTAGTTGTCACGGGAACCGGTTCTTGTGATGAACTACTTTCAATAAGGGAGCAGAGTCGATTACCTCATCAAGTTCTACTTTCCTCCACTCACTTCTTTGAGAGAAACTCCTTCTCTAGAAAGGATCCGATTTAACAACGAAAATCTTGCCCTCGGATCTGTGATAGAAGGTGTACCCAATAGTCTCTTTTGGGTATCCTATGAAGACACATTTCTCGATTTGGGTTCGAGCTTATCGGTTGAAGTTTCTTCACATAAGCATCGCAGCCCCAAACTTTAAGCGACAACTTTGGTTTCTTGCCAAACCACAGTTCATAAGGCGTCATCTCAGCAGTTTTGATGGTGCCCTATTCAATGTGAATCGGCCGTCTCTAAAGCATAACCCGAGCGATAGCGATAAATCGGTAAGAGACATCATAGATCACACCATATCTAGTAAAATCACGATTCGACATTCGGACACACCATTTCGTTGTGGTGTTCGGGTGGCGTGAGTTGCGAAACTATTCGCATTGTTTCAAATGTAAACCAAACTCGTAACTCAAACATTCTCCTCCACGATCAGATCGTAGAAACTTTATGTTCTTGTTACGATGATTTTCCACTTCACTCTGAAATTCTTTGAACTTTTCAAATGTTTGAGACTTGTGTTTCATTAAATAGATATACCCATATCTGCTCAAATCATCTGTGAAGGTGAAAATACGATACCATACTTGAGCCTCAACATTCATTGGACCACAAACATCGGTATGTATGATTTCCAACCAATCGGTTGCTCGCTCCATAGTTCGGAGAGCGGCGTTTTAGTCATCTTGCCCATGAGGCACGGTTACATAAGTACCAAGTGATTCATAATCAAGTGATTCAAAAGCCCATCGGTATGGAGTTTCTTCATCGCTTTACACCGATATGACCTAAGCGGTAGTGCCATAAATAAGTTGCACTATCATTATCAACTCTGCATCTTTTGGTTTCAACACTATGAATATGTGTATCACTACTATCGAGATTCAATAAAATAGACCACTCTTCAAGGGTGCATGACCATAAAGATATTACTCATATAAATAGAACAACCATTATTCTCGATTTAAATGAATAACCGTCTCGCATCAAACAAGATCCAGATATAATGTTCATGCTCAGCGGCGGCACCAAATAACAATTATTTAGGTCTAAAACTAATCCCGATGGTAGATGTAGAGGTAGCGTGCGACCCGCGATCACATCGACTTTGGAACCATTTCCCGTGCATCGTCACCTCGTCCTTAGCCAATCTTAAGCAATCCGTAGACCCTGTTTGAGTTGCAAATATTAGCAAGAGAACCCGTATCAAATACCGGTACTCTGCAAGCATTAGTAAGGTACACATCAATAACATGTATATCACATATACCTTTGTTCACTTTGCCATCCTTCTTATCCGCCAAATACTTGGGGCAGTTCCGCTTCGATGTCGGTTGCTTGCGATAGAAGCACTCGATCTCGAGCTTAGGTCCAGACTTGGGTTTCTTCTCTTGAGCGACAACTTGTTTTCTGTTCTTCTTGAAGTTCCTTCTTCTTCCCTTTGCCCTTTTCTTGGCTGGTGGTCTTGTTAACCATCAACACTTGATGCTCCTTCTTGATTTCTACCTCCATGGCTTTTAGCATTACGAAGAGCTCGGGAATAGTCTTGTCCATCCCTTGCATATTATAGTTCATCACGAAGCTCTTGTAGCTTGGTGGTAGTGATTGAAGAATTACATCAATGACACTATCATCGGGAAGATTAACTCCCGGTTGAATCAAGTGATTATTATACCCAGACATTTTGAGTATGTGTTCCTTGTGAGAACTATTCTTCTCCATCTTGCAGCTATAGAACTTATTGGAGACTTTATATCTCTCAATCCGGGCATTTGCTTGAAATATTAACTTCAACTCTGGAACATCTCATATGCTCCATAGCGTTCAAAAGCGTCGTTGAAGACCGGTTCTAAGCCGTAAAGCATGGCACCTTGAACTATCGAGTAGTCATCGACTTTGCTCGCGGGCGTTCTTAACGTCGTCGGTTGCATCAGCGGCGAGCATGGCAACCAGCGGTGCTTCAAGGCGTAATTCTTACGTGCAGCAATGAGGATAATCCTCGAGTTAAGGACCCGATCCGTGTAATTGCTACCATCATCTTTCAAGTTTGCTTTCTCAAGGCGCATTAAAATTCAGCGGAACAACAACACGAGCCATCTATCTACAACAAACATACACAAGCAAAATACTATCGGTACTAAGTTCATGATAAATTTAAGTTCAATTAATCATATTACTTAAGAACTCCCACTTAGGCGAGACATCTCTCTAGTCATCTAAGTGATTAAGTGATCAAATCAACTAAACCATGTCCGATCATCACGTGAGATGGAGTAGTTTCAATGGTGAACATCACTATGTTGATCATATCTACTATATGATTCACGTTCGACCTTCGGTCTCCGTGTTCGAGGCCATATCTGTATATGCTAGGCTCGTCAAGTTTAACTGAGTATTCGCGTGTGCAACGTTTTGCACCCGTTGTATTTGAACGTAGAGCCTATCACACCCGATCATCACGTGGTGTCTCAGCACGAAGAACTTTCGCAACTGTGCATACTCAGGGAGAACACTTCTTGATAATTAGTGAGAGATCATCTTAAAATGCTACCTTCAATCAAAGCAAGATAAGATGCATAAGGGATAAACATCACATGCAATTAATATACGTGATATGATATGGCCATCATCATCTTGTGCTTGTGATCTCCATCTTGAAAGCATCGTCGTGATCACCATCGTCACCGGCACGACACCTTGATCTCCATCGTAGCATCGTTGTCATTACGCCATCTATTGCTTCTACGACTATTGCTACCGCTTAGTGATAAAGTAAAACAATTACAGGGCGTTTGCATTTCATACAATAAGCGACAACCATATGGCTCCTGCGATTGCGATAACCGGTTACAAAACATGATCATCTCATACAATAAAATATAGCATCACGTCTTGACCATATCACATCACAACATGCCTTGCAAAAACAAGTTAGGCGTCCTCTACTTTGTTGTTGCAAATTTTACGTGGCTGCTATGGGCTGAGCAAGAACCGTTCTTACCTACTGTCGGTGTTAAAACCGGCGGATCTCGGGTAGGGGGTCCCGGCTGTGCGTCTAGGCGGATGGTAACGAGGAGACAAGGGACACAATGTTTTTAGCCGAGTTCGGGCCCTCTCGATGGAGGTAAAACCCTACTCCTGCTTGATTGATATTGATGATATGGGTAGTACAAGAGTGGATCTACCACGAGATCAAGGAGGCTAAACCCTAGAGGCTAGCCCTATGATATGATTGTTGTAATGGTTGTATATCCTACGGACTAAAACCCTCCGGTTTATATAGACACCGGAGAGGGCTAGGGTTACATAGAGTCGGTTACAATGGTAGGAGATCTACATATCCGTATCGCCAAGCTTGCCTTCCACGCCAAGGAAAGTCCCATCCGGACACGGGACGAAGTCTTCAATCTTGTATCTTCATAGTCTTGGAGTCCGGCCGATGATGATAGTCCGGCTATCCGGACACCCCTAGTCGAGGACTCCTCGGTAGCCCCGAACCGGGCTTCAATGGCTGACGAGTCAGCGCATATATAGTCTTGGCGTTGCAAAGGCGGGTTCTCCTTCAAATTCCATGTGCTTTGCCAATAGTGTCGGCTCCCTTACAAATGTTGTGCTCCTTGGCTTCCGCCCAATAATGGCCCTCTTCCCGCGTCGCATACGAATCGAAAAGCGAGGTATCTTTATGTTTTACCCCCTAGCTGTGCAAATAATCGCCTATAAGAGATAAGAATCCAGATCCAAATCACACCATCCTCCTTCATGAGTACTCATCGGGCGCTTGACCAAAACCCATTCCATCATGGACCGTCGTCGGCTCCTCCTCTCGCTCCCAGCCCTCGCTTGAGAGTGGAGAGATGTTGGTTCCGCTGTTGGTGGTGAAGCTTCAAGCGGAGGATACCTTCCTCCGGCCTTTATGGTCCCGGTTCGAGCAGTGGCCACCTACAAAGGTGGGAAGCAAGCGGAGAGCCACCCTAGGCCCTCTAAAGGTGGCGGGTGTGCCGTCCCCTATCTAATAAGGGGCTTGGATTTCCCATACATCCGTTCCTCATGGGCCACGGAGTTCTATGGACTCGGCTCCATCACCTCACGTCGCCTCTATTACGCACATCAGCGGGTTTCGTAGTTCTTTGCGAGCTATTCACTGGGCATCGAGCCCCATTTTGCTTGTTGTGGAAGAGGCTATCTGTCTCGTACCCGTTCTCACAAGGGGTCAATATATCAAGTGGGCGGTGCGAAATATGGCGCATCGCCGGGACGGATATCCATCCGGAACCCCAAAAAGGCATCGAAGGCGGCCTTGGAATGGTTTTATGTGAAAGGCGCTCCTTCTTTGGACCCGTTCGGATCGGCCTCTCGGAGTTCAGCAAGGCTCCTCTGAAGAAAGCGCCTAAGTTGGCGCCCTTGAGCCCTCAAGCGGAGGAAGACAAGGGCATCCATTATTTGATGGGCTGGATAAGGTTCTTTGGGCCATTCGGATTGACCATGATGGAGTCATGGCCACGTGCATAATCACGAAGTGCGGCCGCTGCAATCTGAGGCCACCCATGTGGGATTTCAATGGGAAAATGATGCCACCCGTCATGGCATAAAGGGCGGGATCGGCGAAGGTGCAGTGAAGATTACATGCGGCTGTACAAGGGGAGAAGGAGGACTTCCTCGGGCGAGCCCATTGAATGGGTTCTCCATGAATAACCCTCGGCGCTGGGTAAGCGGACATTTTATTTATCCGACCCGTGCTTTCGAAGTTGAGTACCTTACTTTATGATTTAGACGCAGGAGCTACGTCGAGATGTGGAGGGCATACATAGTCCGGCTCCACAACCCGAGGATCCAGGAAGATCCCTTGATCCTGCCTCCGAAGAGGATCCGGACATAAAGGTGGAGCTAATCGACGGGGTGTTCCACCAACTCAGCATGGACAACGCTCTAGTCGCCATTACGGCTGACTACCCCGACTTGTTACCGGCTTCCCAGGTACTCATGACCGAAGTCCTGACACCATTATTTCGTCCTTGCGCGTCCCTGACCACCGTATACAACGTTGTCTTGTAGGAGGTGCCTTCAAGCGGGAAGCGAACCAGCGGTGACCAACAAAGGTCGATCCGACCCCTTGGGCGGAAGAAGAGTCGGTCGAATCGGCTGTCGCCCATAGCGGTATAGCTTCGCGACCGTTATTTAGGAAAAAGATTCCTAGGGGTGTATTAATGCTCATGACTTTTCGGGAGAAAAGCGCTCGCGGACTATGCCGTGAGGTTGCCACAAGCCTCCGCCGGCCGGGCTCCAACACCTGGTCGGAGGGAGGTGGCGCAAAGCTTGAGCTGGATACTCCTCAGCGGAGGATGCCGACGAGCTATCCGCCACCAGTGCGAGGTGGGCGCCATGAACCATAAGCGCCGCCGGACAGTTTTCGTGATCGTGTTTCTCCCTGAGGCGTTGAATGCCTTTAGCAGGGAGGCAGCGCACCTCCGTGCTGCTCAAGATGGTTTGACGAGCCACGAGGCGGTATGTAAAAGACATCTGGTAAGGGATTATAATAGCGGTATATGCGGTAGCCCCGAGACTTAAAGTAGTTAAAATAACTGATTTAAGGATCTTTTAATGTGCATTATCTTCTGAGAAGAATACCCAACTGTCCCGGGAGCTACAAGAGTGCAAGGCCCAACTTGAGGCCGCACTCCTGCCTTGAGGAGGAACACGAGACCCCTCTGGTAACACATTATTTCAAAAAGATAAGCGGTGTCTTGGCGTGCGTGTAAGTCGACAATGATATTGCGAGATGTTGCGGACTGGATCCGGACAAGCAATACCTCTGCGCCTTGACTTAAGGCGGTGAGAGGTGCTTATGAAGGTGCGATAGGAGAGGAACAAACTCGGGATGCCCATACCCAGCAGGGAAGAGCTGAAAGGTGTTGGGCGAGTATGCAGCTCCATGAAGGAGAAATAAGCGGCTTCGTCGCGGCATCTATAGTAAGTGCTTGGCGAATTCTTTTGAAAAGAAGAGTTGAGCAAGGAAGCCTATTTGCGAAATATATGCGTAGAGTGCGCTCACGAGTCGCCTGCGGAGAAATGCCCGATTCGACGGGTGACCAATTTCGAGCTGGTGCTGTTGCTTTCGAGCGTGTTCGGCGGCGATGAGTGGCGTCGTCCGGGCCCTATGGCCATCCGTCTCCCTACCGAGGGCCTTGGAGAGCTTGCGGAAGCTTGAGGGGCCGGCGGCGCTTCCGTTTATGGAAGATATTAGCCTGCCGTCAAGGTGCGAGGAGGCACAGGCCATGGTGAAGCAGCGGTACAGAAGGCGGATCAAACCACATGGCGAAGTCGGACTGTGGGGCCCGATGGGAAGGAGATCCTGTGAGCTTAGTATCGGCCAAGTAGAGTTGGCGCTAAGTATTCTAGCGGGACTATAAATTAGACAGACTGTTAGGCGGGATTGAGGAGAGTACAATCGGTCGATTTGTGATGTATTTAAAATGACATGTAAAATGCCTTCTAGCTGGATTGTAGATCATTTGTCTTTGCGGCCTTTTAAGCCCGACCTCGGGACCCTAGAGTCGGAGTGCGTCGAATACCTTCTCGGTTATGACAAAACCGGGGCATGCATGGAGACCCGGCGTAGGGGTCATTAGTGCTTCATCGGACAAGTGCCCAACTAGTTATGTTATATTACATGGTTAGTAGAAACATCTTCGGGAGAATAGTTCCGTTAGGGTTCCTTTCACTGGGAGGCATGCCCTAAAGTGCATGTCGGACTGCGAAAAAGCTGGAAAACATCTGGGGCAGATAGATAAATGTGTAAAAAATCATCTTTCAAGTCACCGATCGAATATTCTCTTAAGAAAGCTAGCTTTCGGCTTCACCCAGTCTGAGGTATACATCTGGTGACCAGCGATATCAATCGTGAGAGGTGCTCCTTTACCTCCTAGCGAACAATCGGGAGCGTGAGGGGTAAGCACAGAGAGCGAGCAACCCAGCTTGGCCAAAACTTAAGTCATATCGATGCATATAATGGTGAATAAAAGGTACATGTGGAAGTTTGACACATGTCTTTGGGCATAAAGCCCTTATAAGTAAGCTTACATTAGAAAGCCCCGGTATAATGAGTCACGAGTAGCACATCGGTGTGTGCGAACAATGCACAAATAGGCCCTCAAGGGCTTTTATGAAAAAGGTAGGAGAAGAGAGAAACAAAAGATAGCTGAAGTGTGAAAATGTGGAGGAAGGAGGCGAACTCTTAGTCGGCGCTAGGCGTAGAATCTTGGGGCGGGCTGCATTCCATGGGTTCGGCTCGAGTCGGTTGTCCGATGCATTCTGCAGACGGTATGCTCTGCCGGTCAGGACTTGGTCGATGATGAAGGGACCTTCCTATTTGGGCTTGAGTTTGTCCTTTTTCTTGTCCGGCTGGCGTAGAACTAGTTCGCCAACATTGTAAGTTTTAGCCCGTACTTCTACTGCTTTGATATCTTGAGCCTACTCTGCGATAGAATCGGAGCGGGCCTTTGCCACATCGCATTCCTCCTCCAATGCGTCCAAGCTATCCTACCGATCCAGCCACGGCTTCTCTTTCTTCGTACATGCGCTTTTCGAGGTGAGTCATGAATTATGTCATGAGGCAAAACTGCCTCTGCGCCGTATACCATAAAATGGTGTGAATCGGTAATGCGGTTTGGCGTGGTCCGCAGCCCCAGTCTGGTCGAGCTCCTCTACCGGTCGTGTTAGATTTACGTGAGGACCGCACTAGCCTATGTTTGATGCGCTCATTATTAGACCATTTGCTCGTTCCACTTGACCGTTGGTTTGAGGTGGTAAACTGAAGCGTGGTCGAGCTTAATGCCCATATTTTTGCACGAGTTTGACCTCGTCGGCCATGAAGTTCGTGCCGTTATCGGTAATGATCTTTGTGGGGGCGCCGTAACGGTGTACTACCCGGATATGAAGTCTATCACTGGTCGGACTCGGCGGCTTAGCCTCTATCCATTTGGTGAATTTATCCACCATGACCAATAGGTATTTTTGCTTATGGGTTCCCCCTTTAAGGGGTCCAACCATGTCAAGCCCCAGACATGACGGCGGTTAATGGGTATAGTTTTGAGGCGGTGGGTGGCATATAGCTCTGATTAGCAAAAGGCGACAACAAGCGCATCTTTGGACTAAGTCTGAGCATCTGCCGGGCCGTCGGCCAATAAAATCCTGCCTGAAGACCTTGCCTACAAGGGCCGGGCTGCGGCGTGGTGTCGCCTAGTCGGCATGAATTTCAGCGAAGGTTTAGCCCTTCCTCTTGAGATACACCTTTGAAGGACTCGGTTGTGCTTTTCTTATAAAGTTCTCCCTCGTGGACCTTGTAGGCTTTAGATCGCCCGAACTATCGGCGGGCCCCATTTTGGTCTTGGGAAGTTCTGCCTAATTAAGTAGGCTAGGAATGGCTCATCCGCAGGGCTATTACTGCCATTATTTTGTGGGCTGAATGTGTTATTTCATCGGTGAGCCGCCGATTATGTCGAGTTGTTACGTGTTGTGTGGTGCGGTTGCTTCCGGGTTGTTATTTCGGACTCCTCTTCCCATAATGCGGATGGCTTAAAAGCCGTTCGGGAAGATGTTTGGAGGGACAGCGTTGCGTTTCGCACCGATCGTGCCAATCGTCGGCTGCTTGGTTATTATCGGGCTACGTGGTGGAATTGAGTCCTTGAACCGGTGACATTTTAGGACAGCGTTACGATAGGCTGCCATTTTGGATCCTTGGCGTCAAAGTCTCCATTTACTTGGGATATTGCAAGGTTTGAATCCCCACGCACCTCTAGGCGTTGAATGCCCGGGGAGATTGCCATCCGGAGGCCATGTAGGAGGGCCTCGTATTGGCTGCATTGTTGGAGTCCGTGTACATTATCTGAAATGCGTATTAATTTGTGTCTCCGGTTGGGGCGTCAATCGGCCTTGACTAAGCCGACCAACATTTTGGAGTCGTCGAAATGCATAATCAATTGGGTATCGCCGTACTCTTTAGGGAGTTAAACTTGATCCATTCAGCGACAAAGTCAGCCAAGACTTGTGACTTTATAACTTCGCCGAGGTTTGTAAGTTATATCGAATGGAAAGAGCTCAATGGCCCATTTGCAATCCTGCCCTATCGCGTCACGGTTGTTTATAATGTCGTTGAGGGCGCCGGAGGCCACTATGATCGAACACTCTTGAAAGTAGTGTCGAAGCTTCGGGATGCCATGAACACGCGTCGCTATCTTTTGATAATCTGGTGCAGGATTTGCGAGGAGTTAAGATAGTGGATCGTAGTACACTGGTTTTGAAGAGAATTTATGCCCATACATTTCTCGTTCGACGGCGAGCCTTGCACTTACAACTTGATGTGTTGCGCGATATATAACAACATCGGTTCGCCCGGGTTAGGCGCAGCCGGGACGGATTTTTGCCAATATGGCTTTTATTTTTGAGTCGGTAGTGGCGGCATCCGTCCACTCGAAGTGTTGGTGCGCTGAGGAGGCGATAGAGGGCAATGCCTTTTCTCCCAAGCGGGAGATGAAGCGGCTTAAACGCATACGCATCGATTAATTTTGTATTTGTTTGAGGTCTTTTGGAATATCCAGGTGTGTGAGCTCGGATCTTGGCTGGGTTTGCTTCAATTCCTCTCTGGATACAATGAAGCCGAGGAGCTTTCGTTTGATGCGCAAAAACACATTTTCGGTTGACAATGTCATATGCTCGGAGGTTGTCGAATGTGAGCCTCAAATCGTCTACTAGAGTTTCGACATGTTTGGTTTTTGACGACATCGTCTCGTATGCCTCTCTTGTTTTGCCGATCTGGGTAGCGGACATATACGAATCATGCGCTGATATATTTTGCGGCGTTTTTGAGTCGAAGGGCATCGTGTTGAAGCGAGAATGGTCCATATGGAGTAATGAATGCCGTTGCGGCTTGGTCGCCTCCGCCATCTTGATTTGATGGTAGCGGAGTATCGTCAAGGAAGCACAATGAATCGTGTCCTGCGGTAGCATCGATTATTTGGTCGATCTTGGGGAAGGAAGGATCCTTTAGGCGAGGCCTTGTTGAGGTCTTTAAAATCGACACATAGGCGCCGGATTTGTCCTTCTTTGGTACCATTACCGGGTTTGCTAGCGGTCCGGATGTTTGATGTCTCGATGAATCCGGCTTCGATGGTTTAGCTAGCTCTTCTCCCATTGCCTATCTTTTAGGTTGGAAAAATCGCGAAGAGCTGTTTGGTGGCTTGAATCCTTTTAGGATGTTTAGGCGTGTTACGCCAATCTGCGTGGGATTCTGGCATATCGAAGGGTGCGAGCAAAGATATCCCAATTTTCGAAGGAATTCTCATAGTCTGGCGTCTACATCGAGGGTTCAAGCGTGCCCGATGGAAGCCATCTTTGTTGGAGTCCGTTGGATGGACACGGAATTTGACTATTTCATCCGCTGGTTTAAAGGAGGTGGACTTGGATCTCTTATTGAGTATCACATCATCCCTATTCACCATAGGCCTTGTGTGATGAGTCCCTCGCCGCTAGGGCTTTGGATAGTGCCTCCACGGCTAATCTGGCTGTCTTGTTTTGGCGTGGAGTCTTTGTGTCGGATCACTAACGAGTGATTATTCCGCGGGGCGGGCATCTTAAGCTTCATGTACCCGTAATGGGGTATGGCTTGAAAAATTGTGAATGCCTCTCGTCCTAATATAGCGTGATATCCGCTGCTGAGCAGGGCCACTTGGGCGTGACCTCTTCGGACTGTAATTGTCCGTGAGCGAACACCACATCAAGTGTGATTTTTCTGTGCAGCGTGCTTCCGGCTAGGGATTATTCCTCTAAAGGTTGTCTGCTTCGCTCAATGCGGCTCGATCTATTTCCATTTTTGAAGAGTTTCCTCGTAGATGAGGTTTAATCCGCTGCCGCCATCCATGAGTACCTTGGTAAGGCGAAAGCCGTCCACTATTGGATGAGGACCAATGTGGTGGTGCTCGGGCTGTTGAATTTAGGTTAAATCGTTGGCGTTGAAGGTGATGGCGTGTCGCTCCATGGATTTGTTGTTGCTACTTGGTAGACTTGGCGAGGCTGCAGTTATTCGTTTCGCATATTATTTGATCGAAAGTCTCGAAGATTGTTGACACCGTCTTGGTCTTGTTGGAGTGGTTCTCGGGGCTAAAGCTCTTCACCACTTTTGGCCACTGCTGCGATATCAACATGCTCGAAGGCTATGTGTTGGAGTGGCGTCTTCATCTTGTGAATTTTACGAGGTCCGTGAGCCAACCCTCGATCGGTTCCGTGCCCTTTATGTAGTTTTGCTTTTTGGTTTTTGTACGGTGCACGAGTGTGATGCACCCTTTTGTTTCGGACTAGGGTTGTATTGAGGGCGGATTGTCCCAAAACTTAGTTTGGTTTTCGGAAACTCTCCATCGCCTGATACTTTCATACTATGGGCCTTGGATCGGCAAGCGTGTAATTTCACGACGATTGGCGTTCAAGATTCCCTCGTCCGTGCAATTATTGCAGAAAATTGAAGTGCGTTTTCCTCTCGGCGATCCTTTATCCTGTCCATGACCGGAGAATCGCCCGATAATGATGTCTTTGTTTGATGGGCTCTTTCGGTTGAGATAGATCGCATATATGCGGGTGGGTGGGTGGAATTGAGTCGGAACCCTACCCATCTCGAGGCTCAAGGGCGAAAAGTTTCGAATTTGGAAGCTTGGATTGTTGGGCGTTGTCCAGCGAGTGCAGTCGATGCGACTTTAGGTTGATGCTTGATCGGCGTCCATCCTCATGGGAATCCGGCATGGAGGTTAAGAATCGGACATGACTAGTTTTCAATCTGAGAAGAAGAGTCGCGCATTGTTCCTCTACCACCGCAATGTGGTGGGTAACACAGGAAGTTAATCTCTCTCGGATCGATTTAAGCCCAATCGATTGTAGTGCATGGCGACTCCCGGCGGCGTCACGATCAAGAGCTCGTTCTGGACGACGAGCTCTATTAGATCCAGCTGCTCGGCGAATTCGAGTTGATGTGAAGATTGCTTTTGATGACCGAGAGGTCATCGTCGAGCCATGTGCGAGCGGCGGTCATGAAAAACCACCTAGCGGATAGTTTGGCGGCGGCCAAAGCTCCTTTGGTGATGGTTCCGTCTTTAAAAGGCGGAAGAGCATCCTTCTGATCGCGGCGGCGCAGAGGAACTCTCAATGAAAGCACCAATGTTGGTGTCAAAACCGGCGGATCTTGGGTAGGGGTCCCGAACTGTGCGTCTAGGCGGATGGTAACGAGGAGACAAGGGACACAATGTTTTACCCAGGTTGGGCCCTCTCGATGGAGGTAAAACCCTACTCTGCTTGATTGATATTGATGATATGGGTAGTACAAGAGTGGATCTACCACGAGATCAAGGAGGCTAAACCCTAGAGGCTAGCCTATGGTATGATTGTTGTAATGGTTGTATATCCTCTGGACTAAAACCCTCCGGTTTATATAGACACGGAGAGGGCTAGGGTTACCGAGTCGGTTACAATGGTAGGAGATCTACATATCCGTGTCGCCAAGCTTGCCTTCCACGCCAAGGAAAGTCCCATCCGAACACGAGGCGAAGTCTTCAATCTTGTATCTTCATAGTCTTGGAGTCCGGCCGATGATGATAGTCGGCTATCCGGACACCCCTAGTCGAGGACTCCCTCACCTCGCATCAAAACCACAGCGATAGTTCGTCAAGTTAGTCTGTTTTAACCTTCGCAGGACGGGCGTAGCACTTTCAGTTCAACTAAAGTTGGAGAAAGCAGACACCCGCTAGTCACTGTGTGCAAAAGCACGGTGGCAAAACCAGTCTCGCGTAAGCGTCTGGCGTAATGTCGGTCGGGACGCTTCATCCAACAATACCGGCTGAACCAAAAGTATGACATCTTTGGTAGCGGTATGACTATATAAGCCCACAACTCACTTGTGTTCTACTCGTGCATATAACATCTCTGAATAAAACCTAGGCTTGGATGCCCTTTGTTGGGGAGCGTAGTAATTGCAAAAAATTCCTATGCACCGCAAGATCATGGTGATGTATAGCGAGAAGAGTGAATCTTCATACCCTTGAAGATCGCTAAGCGGAGCGTTTATCAGCGGTTGATGATGTAGTCGTGCGTCTTCACGATCCGACCGATCAAGTACGAGCATACGGCACCTCCGAGTTTTGCACATGTTCAGCTCGATGGCGTCCTCGCCTTCTCGATCCAGCAAGGCGAGGCGAAGTAGTAGATGAGTTCGGCAACACTGCGGCGTGGTAGCGGTGTTGGTGAAGAACAATCTCCGCGGGGCCGCCTAAGCACTCTGAAAACTATGGCGGAGGATAAACTAGAGGGGCGGGGTTGCGGCTGCGGCTTGGTGTTTCTTGATGTCTCTTTGGTGCTAGCCCTGCCCTCTATTTATATGTTGAGCCTTGGGGTGAAACTTGGAGTAAAAGCCTCCACAAAGTCGGTTTCACCGAAGGCAAAGTCCTTCTCGGACTCGGGGCGAACGCTTGAGGTTCGGCGTCTGGACCTAAACGCCGAGACCTGGCGTCAGCCCCTGAACTCTGCAAAACTTCCTTTTGCGCTTTCCAAAAACCTTGCGGGCTTTCCCTTTGGCCCAAATAGCGTGTTCTCGTACCCAAACATTTGAAACATCCGGAACCCCTTACGGTGAATTCGGAACCCTTAGGAGATCAAACACTATTATCCCATATATCAAACTTTATCTACGGACCATTCGGAGTTCCTCGTCATGTCCATGATCTCATCCGGGACTCGAACAACATTCGGTTACCAACATGCATAACTCATATAATACTATATAAATCAGCGAAAGCGTTAAGCGTGCGGACCCTACGGGTTCGAGAACTATGAACATGGCCGAGACACGTTTCGGTCAATAACCAATAAGCGGGACCTGGATGCCCATATTGGCTCCACATATTCTCTGAAGATCTTTATCGGTCAAACCGCATAACAACATCGTTGTTCCCTTTGTCATCGGTATGTTACTTACCGAGATTCGATCGTCGGTATCAATACCTAGTTCAATCTCATTACGGCAAGTCTCTTTACTCATTACGTAATGCATCATTCCGTAACTAACTCATGCTACATTGCTTGCAAGGCTTATAGTGATGTGCATTACGAGAGGGCCAGAGATACCTCTCCGACAATCGGAGTGACAAAACCTAATCTCGAAATCGCCAACCCAACATGTACCTTTGGAGACACACTGTAGTACTCCTTTATAATCACCCAGTTACATTGTGACGTTTGGTAGCACCAAAGTGTTCCTCTAGTAAGCAGGAGTTGCATAATCTTATAATTCACGAGGAACATGTATAAGTCATGAAGAAAGCAATAGCAATATACTAAATGATCAAGTGCTAGGCTAGCGGAATGGGTCATGTCAATCACATCATTCTCCTAATGATGTGATCCCATTAATCAAATGACAACACATGTCTATGGTTAGGAAACATAACCATCTTTGATCAATGAGCTAGTCAAGTAGAGGCATACTAGTGACATTATGTTTGTCTATGTATTCACACATGTATCATGTTTCGGTTAATACAATTTTAGCATGAATAATAAACATTTATCATGATATGAAATAAATAATAACTTTATTATTGCCTCTAGGGCATATTTCCTTGATAGCATTAAGAAAGATGACATGATGTAGATGTAACACCCTCGATGCGGCTATATCTCCCGTGTCGAAGCACGACTTAGAGGCATAACGCATTGAAAGCAATGTCATAAGTGAGGTAATCTTCACACAACCCATGTAATACATAAGGGAAGAGATACATAGTTGGCTTACAATCGCCACTTCACACAATTACATGAATAAAGCATTACATTATCGGATACAATCAAGGTCCGATTCTGGAACCAAAATAAAAAGAACCCCAAATCGACAAAGGTCCCGATCGACCCCAAGCTGGGCTCCACTACTAATCAACTAGAGCGAAACAACACAAAGGACAAGATCTTCATCGAGCTCCTCCTTGAGCTTAGGTGCGCCACCTTTCGGTTTCATCGGCACACTGCAAACTGGTTTTGGAAGTATCTGTGAGTCACGAGGACTCGGCAATCTCACACCAGCGAGATCAAGACTATTTAAGCTTATAGGAAGGATGTAGTAATGAGGTGGAGCTGCGACAGCGACTAGCATATATGGTGGCTACAATGCAAAGAGAGGCGAGAAGAGAAGCAAAGCGCGATCGTGAAGCTAGTAGCGATCAAGAAGTGATCTGAAACAACTTCGTCAAACATAACTCCAACACCGTGTTCACTTCCCGGACTCCGCGAGAAGAGACCATCAGTTTACTTGATTGATGTATTTTAATTCGGATCTGGTGTCAAGTTATCTACAACGGACATTAACAAGTTCCCATCTGCCACATAACATGGCGGGCACGGCTCTCGAAAGTTTATACCTGCGGGGTGTCCCAACAGCCCATGACAAGCTCTCGCGATCAACTAAGGAATAGACCTTCACCGAGACACTCCGATCGGACCGGTATCCGGTACATCAAGACATTTCGACAATGGTAAAACAAGACCAGCAAGACCTCCATTGTGCCGACAAATCCCGATAGGAGCTGCACATATCTCGTTCCGAGGCACACCGGATGAGCAGACGTCGGGTTGGCATAGACCTGATTGCCCGAGGCGCGGACATCCTTCGGTTTGGACCAGCACCGGAGGAGCGGCGGGGGTAAAATAAAGATGACCCTTAGTCTGCAGAACCCAAGGGAAAAAGGCTAGGTAGGCAAATGGTAAAACCAAGGTTGGGCCTTCTTTGGAGGAGTTTATTCAAAGCGAACTGTCAAGGGGTCCCATAAATCACCCGACCAGCGTAAAGAGCATAAAATCCGGGAACATAACACGGTATGGCGGAAACTAGAGCGGCAAGAGTGGAACAAAACACCAGGCATAAGGCGAGCCTTCCACCCTTTACCAAATATATAGATGCATTAATTAAATAAGATATATTGTGATATCCCAACAAGTAAACATGTTCCAACAAGGAACAACATCTCCATGTTCAACAAGGAACAAACTTCAATCTTCTGCAACTAACAAGCGCTATAAGAGGGCTGAGCAAAGCGGTAACATAGCCAAACAACGGTTTGCTAGGAAAGGATGGTTAGAGGCTTGACATGGCAATTTGGGAGGCTGACAAGCAAATGGTAGGCATCGTAGCATTGGCATAGAAAAAAAGCGAGCAAACTAGCATAGCAAAGATAGTAGTGATTTCGAGGTATGATCATCTTGCACGAAATCCCCAAGGAAGAAAAACGAGTCCATGAAGAAGACAAACGGACGAAGTCGAACGGATCCTCACAACTCCGGAACGAAACCGAAGCTAACGAGAGAAGCAAACCGGAAAGAAACAAACAACATGGTAAACACACAAGCATAAACATGTCATGATGCACAACAAGTATGATGCATGTCCGGTTTAATGAGGCATGGCATGGTAAAGTGCAACGATCAATACTACAAATTAAGTGGAGCTCAATATGCAACGAGTTGCATATTGACGGAACACCACATCAATTATTTAGTTCTCTCTCGGTTATGAACACAACAATATTAAATGTTGGTTAACATGGCAAGTGGTGAAGCATAACAAAAACTATACCATCTAAACAATTTAAATGGGGCGGATATAAAAACAACAAATCCGGTAAATCCCGTATGCATTTAGCAATTTAAAGCAACAACAATTTTAAGCATTTTAATTGTTGTTATCATGATCTTGGATGACATATGCAAGTTTAATGCAATTTTATGAAAATGTTGACATAAGTATGTTAAGGAGCATTTGGTCACCATGGCGGAACGAAAGGGGTGCCACGGCAACGATAACGAAAATGGTGCCACGGCAATGATAGCGATGATCCGATAACTCATTGAGATACTGGTGCAAAAGAGCAAGTGTGCGGATGTGCGGAACATGCAAAAGATGGTGGGGTGCTCCGACTACGGGTTCCCCGGGATAGTGGCATGAAGCAGTGACAAGCGGACACGATGCAAAAGCGGGCATCTCATACAACATGCATTCGGTCCACGGACATCGTCTCGGTGTTATACCTTGAGCGTGCATTTTGAGGCGGTTGGGTTGGTGAAAAAGTAGTCGTTCCCGACCGTAGTGGAGGTAAGCGTTCACGTGGCGGCGTAGAAAGTAGTTGTACGGCGGCGGTAGTTGTACTTTCGTTTGGAAGAACTTGATGCATCGAGGACTTGAGGTTCGTAGTTGTACTTGTGTTTTGGTGCGGTACTTGGCGATTCGAGGATGTAGAGGTACACTTATGCGTGGCGGGTAGTCGTTCACGTATCACCGTGATGTAGTCGTACTTAGCATCCATGCGGCATGTCCATGATGGCCAAACACCCAATAGCGACCAAAAGCAGCGAGGACGAGGCAAAACTTGGCGGTGAGATGCCATGGGCGTCTGTGAAACAAAAGGCGCCCGGGGCTCATAGGCGCATGGGCCAGACGGGCTTGAGGCGGAGGTGGAAACCTGGCGAGTCGCGAGTGGAGGAGGACACGGCAGGTGAGGAGGCGGTGGAGGCGGCTCAAAGCGGACAGGCAGCGGCTCTGGTCGGTGGGTCGAGGGCTTGGCGTGGCTTGGCTTGGGAAGTGCAGGAAGGCGGGGCGCGGACATCCATGGCCTCGGTGAGGGGTGGCCTTGAGGCTCTGTGGCGGCCATGGCTGCCTGAGCTCATGGGGCCAGGCTGCTGGCGCAAGCAGCCGAAGGAGGCGTCGGCGTGGGAGGAGAAAGCAGCGGGAGCTTGAGGAGCAGCCTTGACAGGGCAAAGGAGGTCGGCGAGGTAGGTCGAGGCGGTGGTCGCGCAGCGGAGAGAGGCAGCAGTTCTTTGGAGAGGGCTTGGCCTTGGCGAGGTCGAGGGATCGAGGCTGCGGCTCTTGCGTCTTGAATCGGCGAGAGAGATGGGGGATCGGGCGGGATTCCTCCTGGTGTGTTGCGTGTGTGGTAGCAGTGAGGAGGAGAGCGAGGAGAGTGGAGAATCGGTCTCTGGCGGCTAGGGTTAGAGGGTCGTTTGGGCCTTGGGCATGACTCTGAGGAGACAAATGGTTAATTTGGGCTGGGCTGGAATCTCTCTCTCCCTCACACACTTGTGAAGAGAGAAAAAAAAAAGAGAAAAGGAAAAGAAAAAAAAAAGGTTAGAGAAGGGACTTGGGCATGGGGATTATTTTCCGGACTCATAAAAATGAGCTTGATCCAAGAAAATAGAAGTGGCGAGATTGCAATAATTAAATTCAAAGTCATTTGAATTTAATTGAATAGTTTGAACAAGGACTAGGTTTTTGAAGTGTCCAAAAATGTTGAGATTTTGATGGAGCTCGGAAAAGGATGAAAGAATAAAAGACAAGGTTTGAGGTCGAGATGTGATAACAAAGGCATTGGGATATTTTGCAAGTGGGTTATGGTTAATTCCAAATAAGCGGAATAATTTTATTATAGCTCCTAATAATAGTAGGAGACTTTGAATATGTTTTAAGAGAAATCACCATGTAAATATCCCTCGATTTAAATGGATCAAAGATCCATGCCATTTATTTAGGTGAGGTTTAAAAGGGTTGCATGATGACATGATGCAATGCAAATGATGCAATGATGAATGCATCAAACAAATAAATCACCTGAGCGAATCTCGGAATAGCTGGAAGTCTTACGGGCGTCGGTCTCGAGGCGTTACAACACTCCACCACTACAAGAGGATCTCGTCCGAGATCTAGGATAACACCGGAGAAAGCGGAAGAGGAAGAAGAGGTAAAACTAAGGTTGCTTCTTTGTGAGCAGTGAAACCACGAACCTTGAGAGGTTGAGCAATTTAAAAGAAAAGTACAACGAGGGATGAGCGAGATTACAAACAATCCGTTAGAGAAGAGGAACAAGGAACATTACGAGGACTTGAAGGTTGCAAAGACATGAATCAAGAGTTTAATGGACAAAATAGAATTCGAAACCACTCCGGTTAAAACAAGATGGGAGAGGAAGAAGATTGAAATAATTTGGGCAGCACTCTGTCTGAAAGAAGATGGAAAACTTGAAAAGAACTTGAATGGAGGACACAACACGCCGGTTAAATGGATAAGCATGAAGAACATGATCCTCACAATCGAGATGATGAGTGAAAAGAGCAACATCACAATGCCTCCGTAAGAAAGAATAGAAGTAGATCATTGGAATAAAGGGACGGAGAAGAAAATGACAATTTCTACCACAATTGAATTTGGAAGGCATCCTTGCAAGAAGGTTAGAATAGAGTTGTTGGAAGACCAACAACGAAAAGAATAAGTTTGTAGTGGGCTTATGGAAACATCTCAACATTATGAGGTGACAACCGGCCACTAACGGAAACAATTGCTTGCTTGAGATTAACGACGAGATGAAAGCTTGTTCCATCAAGATGGAAAAGAGAGAACTTGGGTCATTAATAAGCACCAAAATAGCAACATTCCTTAGGGAAGGCTTTAGGTGAAATCTATACCAAGATAACTCCAATGAAGAGATTGATGGATTTAAAATACCTCAATCTTGACAACTTGAATAACCAAGGGAAATTGTCAAGAGTGACATAACACCATCTCAAAAGATAAGGTAGAAAGAATTGCACTTTGGAATGCAAGATGAAGAATACTTGAACTCCCCAAAACAAAACATGTGTTGAGCACTGTCGGTGTCAAAACCGGCGGATCTCGGGTAGGGGGTCCCGAACTGTGCGTCTAGGCGGATGGTAACAGGAGACGAGGGACACAATGTTTTTACCCAGGTTCAGGCCCTCTCGATGGAGGTAATACCCTCGTCTGCTTGATTAATATTGATGATATGGGTAGTACAAGAGTAGATCTACCACGAGATCAATGAGGCTAAACCCTAGAAGCTAGCCTATGGTATGATTGTTGAGATGTAATGTTGTGTCCTACGGACTAAAGCCCTCCGGTTTATATAGACCGGGAGGCTAGGGATTACAGAGTCGGTTACAATGGTAGGAGATCTACATATCCGTATTGCCAAGCTTGCCTTCCACGCCAAGTAAAGTACCTTGGGACACGAGCAGAGTCTTCAATCTTCTATCTTACGTGATGCAGGAGTCCGGCGGATATCGATAGTCCGGCTATCCGGACACCCCTAGTCGAGGACTCCTCGGTAGCCCTGAACCGGTCTTCAATGGCGATAAGTCCGGCGTGCATAATGTTCGGCATTGCAAAGCGGGTTCCTCCTTGAATAACCGGAGAAGATAATGAACACCGAGGATAGTGTCAGCTCTGCAAAATAATTTCCACATTCCAACATAGAGAATAAAACATATACACCGATCCAATCTGGCGGCGTATTATGCGGCATGACATCACACCGGCACCAAGCCCTTGTTTGAATCTTGTACCACTTGACACGTTTAGCGAAGCGGTTTCCTTAACACGTCTGTTAAGCGAAGTCGTGTTCCCCTTTTCGGGATTCTCATCAATACATGCGTGGGTAACAACGCGCCATTGATGGTGGCGCAGGAGATAAGTGAGTTTTACCGGGCGGTGAGGGCGCATAGTTTTGTCGCCTATATATAAGGGATAAGGTTTTACCTTCTCACCTCGCCTTCTTCCTCCTTTGCTCATCCATCCTGCGAACCCAAGCTCCAGCGCTCAAGCTCGCGCATTCCGCCTCGACCCTTCTCCGAACATGTCGGGAGGGAGGTAAGTGGATGACCTCCACGCCAGGAGGAGGACATCACCAAGCTACTGACGCCGGATACCTTTCCGGAAACATCGCGCATCGGCTGCCCGGCCAGAGGCAGCTCATTCCGACCAGGACCTCACGAGAGGTTGTTTTCCTCCCCACTTCCTCCGCGGACTTGGCTTCCGCTCCATCCATTCATCAGGGATCATGTTCTACTCTGACTGGATTTCCACGATCTGGCGCGAATTTCGTCCTCAACATCTCGGCGTTTATCGCCGTGTGCGAGGCCTTTCTCTTCATCGGCCCCACCGACTGTGGCTCAAGACCTTCAACGTCAAGCGAAGGTTGTGAAGAGGGCATAAGCGGAATCTTGGGCGCTATGTTGGGCAAGTTGCCCAATGTCCCTTAGCTAGATGGGACCTTCGTGGATTCCGTCAAGGGGTGTGCAATCGGGGTGGTTCTATATCACCGAGCAGCGAACCTACATGGCGGTGGCCCCAATTTAGATCTGGAATCCCCCCGCAGCTCACCTCTGGAAAGAAGGGTTTGCGATGGGGCGACCGGTGGAGGTGACGGACTTGAACCTGCACTAGAAGCTAGTGAGCAATGGGCTCGGCTCGTCGACATGGTCAGTCATGCTCCTCCGTGATTCT
Source organism: Aegilops speltoides (assembly GCA_021437245.1). Lineage (NCBI taxonomy): Eukaryota > Viridiplantae > Streptophyta > Magnoliopsida > Poales > Poaceae > Aegilops > Aegilops speltoides. The sequence goes on from JAHHZJ010003328.1 coordinate 87,563, forward strand.
CCCATGCCAAGAAAGGGCATTTAATCTGTGGGAGTTTAATCCGGAACAGCACAGGGCGTTGGCGGGCTCTTGATACAACATCTGAAGGGGCACGGAGGTGCTGTTCAAAAGCTGATCTGATCGCCCGCATCCATGACCGAAGACCATGATTCAGCTTGCGATCTCCGTCGGCGGGGTAAGTGATTCGACCCCATTACGGGACACTTGTAGTAATTAGATTGACTCTAGCGAGGTTTTTAATCGACCTCTTCCTTTGCGAGGAATGGATGGAGAAGGCCAAGCTGCTTATTAGCCCGGCTCCCATGCGGAAGAACGGTGAATGCCCATTTAGCGAGGCTGCTGGTCCCGGCACCGGACGTGGTGCGGAGAAGAAACCAAGAAGGTGGCGCGGGGACTCGAAAGAGTTCCCACAATCAAGCGTCGGCAGCGGCGACAAGGACTCCTCCCGAAGGCGAGGAGGAGGAGTACTCTCTCCGGAGGAGGAGAGAAGAAGGAAGGCCTCCCCAATCAGGCGGCGAAAGGTCAGAGGAGAACCAACCCCGGACGGTTCGCCAACATCAGCGTTGGCGAGGAAGAATGGCCTCAAGGGCCCGGCATCCGGCAAGATCGTAAATATCCGGATCATTCATATGCCATATTATAACATGTCCGCAGTGTCCCTCTAATGCCGCTTGTTTACGTAGTCCGTGGTGGCGACTTCCCGACTCAATGGCGGGTCGTTGGCGCCGTCGGATGTAATTCCATCGACCGCCTCTACCCCTCGCGCCGAAGCGGCGGCGGAATCCCATAGGGGGCCGCGCCCGGAGGAGGCTCGGGCGCCGTCGAGGCAGCCTCCGGACTTTGTGCGGACTCTACTCCGGAACCGTGGCGGTTCGAGTCGCGAGCAGCCCCCAGGAGGAGGGCGGGACCGTGGCGCCCGGCCTCCGTCCAGCCGGAGGCACCGGACAACCTCTTGGGCGCTCAAAGCGCCTCCATCGAGAAAGAACACCGCACTCTCATGAGTGCGGTGATTGAAAAGTCGGCTTCGCCAAGGCGGGTGGCCAAGCTTCTGCAATAGCCTTCTAACAGGCTTTGAGGTAGAAGTTTAAAATCAAGCAATATAATACCGCATAGGCGGTAGCTCGATGCTTAGTCGGTGTTTGGAAAGAAAAGCGGACTAATGATCTTTAACAAGATATCTGTGAGGGTTTCTAAAATATGTCAATATGGGTTTGCGAGGCTGTTGTTGACCTCTGCCGCGTGTGGCGGAGGTCAGGCTGAAGAAGGACCTTGGCGGTCGAACAAGAGCTCGGCCATGCCAAGAGGCAGCTCAAGGAAAAAGAAGGTGAATAACACCACTTTAAATATGCACCTTCTGAGAAAAGGGTTTTGGTTGCAAACAAGATTAACAAGGATAATATGTGCAATCTGAGGGGCCACTAACGAGGTGGCAGCCCTCAAGGATGCCGTGTCCGTGGCGAGCATAATCTTGACCATGAGCAATTGGCGAGAAAAGCAAGCGGCGCTAGTGGCGGAAGTTCGGCAAGAGCTCCGGGCTCTCATGAAAAAGCATGAGAGTTTGGGCGTGACTCAAGACCGAGTCAGAGCTTGCCTCGTCTCGATGGGGCGAATCCGCCAAGGTCGAGGCCGAGAGGGCCGTATGGAAATAGAGGACATGAGGAAGATAGCAGCGGGTAAGGCGTTTTTCATGCGAGCAAGCATGTTAATGTAAATTACGGATACTTACCCGGTCGGAGCTCTCGAGGGCATTTGCGGATCTGCGCGTAGTCGTCGATGCCGCTGCGTTCTATCGTGGCGAGGAGGAGCTCAGCGGAGAAGGTCTTACGGTCTCGATCTGTTGAGGCCGGCCATCCAGTGCCCCCAAGCGACCGGTGAAGCGGTGGTCGAACTCCTAAGGTAGTGAGGAGGCCATGAAGGGCCTCCACGGTCCGACTATGGCCGGGCAGGCCATGCATGGCAGCTACTTTGGCCTAGTGTGGCGGCTAGTTGATGCGTGCCCAAGGCTGGATGTGATCAAGCGATCCGCTTTGCATTGAAGGCGCTTCGTCGAGCCCTTGCCGCATAAAGGTGCAATGGGGCAAAGCTGGATCGGAGAGCTTCTCACGGATCCGCCGCCGCGCCGGCAAAGAACACCGTCTGCCGGGCGTTATTATAAAGTTGTCTGAAGGAGCCAGCGATATCGCGGATGAGTGTCCCATAATGTAATCCTTGAGTGAACTTCATTGTGTGTTTATCTGTGCGCGAAAACTTCGTTTATATGCGCTATGAGCAACGCTTTGTTTAATTTAAAATATTACCTTACATGCGGCCGTTTATTAAATCGAGAGATGGCAAGTCGTTGGCTTCAGCCCCCAAGCCCACAGTCTTTGGGGTGTTGGTGATAAACTTGAGCACTCTTGTTCCCATCTTTGGGTCCATCTAGGGGCGCTCAACCACGACGAACAAAGCGACCGGACTTATAATGCTTGAACACTCTCCTTAGCCATAGAATTCTATAATTTTAAATTTGGTGAAGCCCTGGTATTCGGAAGACCGAATCCGGGCGCTATCCGCCTTCATCGGACATCATCGGAACTTGAGTGGCATGAGTCTTTAGGGACCGAAAAGACCTCTCGAACAGCGACCGTCTCTCGCCTTATCATGCCGGTCAGTTTAGCTTTCTCCAGGCGTTAACCCGGCCAAACAAGGCGCCAATCATGATGGTTCTCCTAGTGCTACCTTAGCCGGCGGAGCGGAACATAAGGCACCAAAACATAGGGCAGGCAAACCCAACTATTGACCCAAGACATGATTGAGAGCTGATTCATATAATGCTATAAGTTAAAGGTGCCGCACTTGTGAAAGTGTTAGGACTTAATCACACCGTAATATGTGGAGCGAAGCCCTGGTGTATTGACCGTACCAAAGTGTATGGGTGCAATATGTCATATAGTGAACATTTGTAAGGATAACACAATTGCCATGAAAAGGTAATAAACTTGCAAAAAGGAAGTGCTGCGTTATTTATGCGGAAGATGCGCTAATAAAGCGGTGATACAAATAGTCTTGATAAGCAAAGGATTCGGACTAAATTAACATGTCCCCTCGAGGATAAGCTGCAGACTTGGTGTATGTAATTGAATTTAATGCTCGTAATGGAGACCACTGCGTTTTCGTGCAGCCTTCTTTAATCACATTTGTTGTATCGTGAGTTGGCAAGTTCTCCGGCGAGGCGGGGCTTCTATTTGGTAGAGTCCAACATATAGAAAAAGAAAAGATAAAAAATAACACCAAGGGGCGCTAGCACTAGCCCTGGTGTGGTCGGCCGCACTCTTCAATCCTTGAGGTTAAGCCCTCCCTGCGCCCATGGTATCTCCAAAGCGTAATGATGTCTGTGAGTGTTATACTTGTGATCATCTGGCAGGCGGTGGGGCGCATTACTCTGGCGATGCTCCGTCGCGCCGGTGGTCTTAGTTAGTGTTGCTCGGCGGCGCTTTAATGTGTCGGCTTTTTAGTTGCGGACTAGAGAGTTGCCGTAGGAGGCTGCTCTGTACTTCCGAGAGCATTGTATGTTCCTCCGTTCGGAGGGCGTTCCGTATTCCCATTGGCCGTAATCACTCCACGAGGCCCGGCATCTTGAGCTTTAGGTATGCATAATGCGGCACGCGTTGAATTTTACAAGCAGCGGTGCGTCCGGCGAGCATGATAGCCGCTTCTGAGCGGGACTATATCGAAGATTAACTCTTAAGCCGGAAATTATCAGGGATCGAAGACCACTTCTAGTGTGTGAGCACTGTCGAGTTGGCTTCCACACAGGATGACACCTTTAAAGGTTGTCTTGGTAGGTTTGATCTGGATGGGTCTATGCCCATTTTGCGCCTTGTGTCTGATAAAGCGGGTTCAGGCTCTTTGCCGCCGTCCATCGGGACTCGGTGAGTGAAATCCATCGACGATTGGGTCTAGGACCAATGCGGCGAATCCGCTATGGCGTATGCTAGTCGGATGGTCTCGTCGATCGAAAGTGATCGGACGGGAGGACCATGGATTGAACCAGCGGCGGCGGCTCCATCGCATAGGCGTCCGTAGTCGCGCTTCCTTTCCCTCTTGGGTATATGGGTCGCGTAAATCATATTCACCGTCCGCACTTGCGGAAACCCTCATCCTCTGTTGTTCGTGGCCGGGTCTCTTCCTCGTCGTCGCTATTTAGCCCTTGTCATTGTGTTGACAATTAACGCGGCCTGCTGAACACCCAACAATCTCTATTGGTGTGATTAGGCGGCTTTTCGAAGTGCCATGTATCGGCATGGCGGTCGAGTATTCTGTCCAGATTGGGCGGGCCGAGTTGTTCTTTTAAATGGCTTCTTCCGTTGACGGGTTTGGAGCCTCGAAATCCGGCATTGTTGCCGTATCCTCTTTGTCGTCGCCCGTTAGTATGGCGTTTGTTTTTGATTCGGCGTGATCTGCCGTGATTGTCCTTGGAGTCGGGCTGCGGAATTTTTGCGGAGATTATTGCTGCGGGCTAGCCAGCTGTCCTCTCCAGCATAAGCGGGTCATTAATGATGTGAGGGCTGCCATGGATTTGGCTTCTCCTGCCCGGTGCAAGCTAGCCATTCGTCCGGATGTTGTGTTTGAAGGCTGCGAGGGCCTCCGCATCCGGACGGTCGGCGATTTGATTTTCTTCGTCAGAACCGCGTCGAAGCTATCGGCGATTCGTCGGCTGCTGAATAATGTGGCTTAGGTCGCCGGCGTCGGTGGTGCCGCGTATGTACCTTGGAAGTTATCAAGGCAGCGGCCTCGAGTCTTCAACACCAATCGACTCTGCGGCAGGCTGTTAAGCGATGCCGAGCTGGTCCTTTAAGCGGCGGGAGATATTTGATGGCGTGCGGATCGTCGCGCGGGCCATATGGATGTGGAGAAGATAATCTTGATCCACACATGAGGTCTGTTGTACCATCGTAAGATTCGATGTTCTGGGTTTGAACCCTTGAGGATCTGGTGATCCATCACTTCATCGATGAAGCATAGCGGGTGTCTGGCGCCCTGTATTGAGCAATATCGCGGCGCAGCTCGAGGGCGTTATGCTGCTGTGTTGGCTCGGCGGCGTTATGTCGGCTGACGGTATTCGTCGTGGATCGTAGGCGCCCATGTGATCCATAGATGGATCTGGATTGCCTTGCTTTGTCCTCAAGATGTCTCGCAAGTCCGTAGCGTTCCTTTTGGCCGTACTCTGGATCGATGTCGAGTGCGGTCTTGGCTGGGGCCTTGAATGCCTCTCTGTCGCGACCATGGGCGGTCGGTCACCATGTCGTCTTGCTGGTGATAAAGGTATGTATGCTTCCTCCTCAATCGGGGAGCAGCTTGCGTCTTAGGTAACTTTTGGAGGAGTTCGAGTTTATACTCTTGACGCGAGGACCTCGGTCCATCGATCGGCTAGCAGATCTTGATCAGCTTGAAGGCTATTGCTGCTTTTCTTTAAGCTATTTGCCATGGCTATGAGCTGCGCTGAAGCGCTCTTGTTGACGGGATCCTCGGGTATGGCGAATTCGTCATCGTTGAGGCTCGCCGTCTTCGGAGGAGGCATATAGTTATCGTCCTCAACCCCTTCATCTGCCGCCCTATCGTGAGGGCTGCTTCTGCGTCCTCTGTCTTTGAGTCTTGCGGAGGGATCGTCTTCGGCACTCTCCGGGTGTTATTGTCTCCGTGCGGATTCTCCATTCTTGTTGTGGCGGGATTTAGGCGGCGCCCGGCCGCCGGCGTTTAGGCTGCTTCTTCAAAGAATCTTCCTCCGCTGCTTTTCGCCATCCCTTCTTTGGGGTATCCACCATGTAGACGTCATATGACGAGGTGGCCTTCCAGTGTCCCGTGGGCGCTGGGTCCTGATCGTCTCCGGCATCATCGTCCATAGCGTCGATGTCCTCGGAGTCGTAGTCTAGCATGTCGGTTAGATCCTCGACAGTGGCTACAAAGTGGGTGGTGGGTGGGCTCCGAATTTCTTCGTCGTCCGAACTCCAACCGTCCTGGCCATAGTCCGGCCAGGATTCTCCTGATAGCGAGAGATGCTTCAGAGAATTCAGGATATCGCCAAAAGGCGAGTGCTGAAAGATGTCTGCGGCGGTGAATTCCATAACGGCGCCCAATCGCTCAATTGGCGGGCGCGGGAGGCTCGGAATCCGGTGAGAGTCGGCGCCTCGGAATCATGAGTTCGCAAAGGACAAAATTGGTATTGGCTCCATCGCCGTAGATGTTGAAGCCCGAGTGGCGTCTATCCACCGACCCTCGTCATGGGCAATCGGCTCCGGATAAGTAGCAGGCGGATTCAAGTGTGGCTACCAAAGCCTTTGTCTGGCGAGAGCTAGATAGTGCCCATCGTCGCGGTCTTGTGGCGCTTAAATTGTGGCTCGAGTCCGTCGAAGATCAAGTCTCCATGATCATCGGCCGTGAAGTTTAAACTTCGAATCGACTGGCGGCGAGCGTAACTTCGATCTGCTCGGATGACCAAGAGAATTGGCCCATGATACAAAAGCCGCCCGAATCTGAAGATCTGTCCGGGAGAAAAGTCTCACCCTGGACAGCGTTGAAGGTTGAAGATGCCATCGAGCCTATTGGCGGCGACGGAGGAACTCTCAATGAAAGCACCAATGTCGGTGTCAAAACCGGCGGATCTCGGGTAGGGGTCCCGGCTGTGCGTCTAGGCGGATGGTAACGAGGAGGCGAGGACACAATGTTTTACCGAGTTGAGGCCCTCTCGATGGAGGTAATACCCTCGTCTGCTTGATTAATATTGATGATATGGGTAGTACAAGAGTAGATCTACCACGAGATCAATGAGGCTAAACCTAGAAGCTAGCCTATGGTATGATTGTTGAGATGTAATGTTGTGTCCCTGGACTAAAGCCCTCCGGTTTATATAGACAGGGGAGGCTAGGGATTACAGTCGGTTACAATGGTAGGAGATCTACATATCCGTATTGCCAAGCTTGCCTTCCCGCCAAGTAAAGTACCTTCGGACACGGCAGGTCTTTAATCTTCTATCTTCGTGATGCAGGAGTTCGGCGGATATCGATAGTCCGGCTATCCGGACACCCCCTAGTCCAGGACTCCCTCAAGCACCATGTTTATCTTAGAGTATAGCTTGGCGGATCATAACTTCGAGAGAAAACTTGACAAACAATTGAAGAATGAAAAGAATCCTTGACGAACCACCATGTAGAGCCTCCATGAAGAACTCCGATAATAAAAGGATGATAAAAAGAAAGGGAAGTTGAAAACACAAGGTGAAGCCTTGCGATGATAAGATGAAGCTTTGAAATGATATAACCAAGAAAACTTTGAACACCGGAAAGAAAAGATGAAGCATCTCGGACCGAGAATGTGATATGATGAACAAACTCTGGAAAGAAGAGATGAACAACTTAGAACTGAGAAATTGGTACCATTATGAACTCCGGAAGAATGAATCAATCACTTGGATGAAACAAGAACAAGAATTATGTTATCATTATCCTTCACCGATTTAGATTGATGACAAGCAGCGGATTTGGCATACAACTTATTCTCGTGAAAGGATTAAAGAGATATATCGAAACTTGAGAAGGTCTTCATGTTGGGGAGCGTAGTAATTTCAAAAATTTTCCTCGCACACGCAAGATCATGGTGATGTATAGCGAGAGGGAGAGTGTTGTCTCGTACCCTCGTAGACCCGAAGCGGAAGCGATCTGGCGTAGAGGAAGTAGTCGTCGTTCTCCTCGCGATCCGACCGATCGGCGCCGTTACTCCGGCGCCCCGAGTTCTTGACACGTACAGCTCGATGGCGTCCCTCGTACTCCGATCCAGCCGAGTGTCGAGGAGAGTTCGTCGGACCTGACGGCGTGGTGGCGATCTTGATGTTTCACCGGCGAGGGGCTTCGCCTAAGCAGCGACAGTATAACCGAGGTGGAATATGGTGGAGGGGCACCGCTGCGGCTAAGAGCGATCCGTAGATCAACTTGTGTCTCTTGTGTCTAGGGTGCCCCCTTGCCCCGTATATAAAGGAGCAAGGGGAGGTGCGGCCGGCCTAGGAGAGGCGGCGCCAAGGGTGTCCTACCCCCAGGGAGTAGGACTCCCTCCTTCCTTGTTGGAGTAGGAGAAGGGGAAAGGGGAGAGGAGGAAGGAAAGGGGCTGCACCCCTGTCCAATTCGGACTAGAGGGGCTGCGCCCTTCTTCCTTTGGCCTCTTTCCCTTATTCCCGTATATTAATAAGGCCCATATACTCCCGGCGAATTCCCGTAACTCTCGGTACTCGAAAAATACCGAATGACTCGGAACCTTTCCGAACTCGAATATAGTCGTCAATATATCGATCTTTCGTCTCGACCATTTGAGACTCCTCGTCATGTCCCGATCTCATCGGGACTCCGAACTCCTTCGGTACATCAAAACTCATAAACTCATAATATAAGCATCGCCGAAACCTTAAGCGTGCGGACCCTACGGTTCGAGAACAATGTAGACATGACCGAGACCGTCTCGGTCAATAACCAATAAGCGGGACCTGGATGCCCATATTGGTTCCTACATATTCTCTGAAGATCTTTATCGGTCGAGACCGCATAACAACATCGTTGTTCCCTTTGTCATCGGTATGTTACTTGCCGAGATTCGATCGTCGGTATCAATACCTAGTTCAATCTCGTTACGGCAAGTCTCTTTACTCGTTCCGTAATACATCATCTCACAACTAACTCATTAGTTGTAGTGCTTGCAAGGCTTGATGATGTGCATTACGAGAGGGCCGAGATACCTCTCAGACAATCGGAGTGACAAAACCTAATCTTGAAATCGCCAACCCAACATTTGCCTTTGGAGACACCTGTAGTACTCCTTTATAATCACCCGATTCGTTGTGACGTTTGGTAGCACCAAAGTGTTCCTCCGGTAAGCAGGAGTTGCATAATCTCATAGTTACGAGGAACATGTATAAGTCATGGATAAGCGGTAGCAACATACTAAGCGATCGTGTGCTAAGCTAATGGAATGGGTCATGTCAATCAGATCATTCTACTAATGATGTGACCTTGTTAATCAAATAACAACTCTTTGTTCATGGTTAGGAAACATAACCATCTTTGATTAACAAGCTAGTCTAGTAGAGGCATACTAGTGACATAATGTTTTGTCTATGCATTCACACATGTATCATGTTTCCGGTTAATACAATTCTAGCATGAATGATAAACATTTATCATGAAATAAGAAATAAATAATAACTTTATTATTGCCTCTAGGGCATATTTCCTTGATCTCCCACTTGCACTAGAGTCAATAATCTAGATCACATCACCATGTGATTAACATCGATAGTTCACATCATCATGTGATTAACACCCATAGTTCACATCGCCATGTGACCAACACCCAAAGGATTACTAGATTCAGTAATCTAGTTCACATTGCTATGTGATTAATACCCAAGAGTACTAAAGTGTGATCATGTTTTGCTTGTGAGAGAGTCTTAGTCAGCGGGTCTTTCACATTTAGATCCGTTATGTATTTTGCAATTTTCTATGTCTACAATGCTCTTGCACTGAAGCTACTCTAGCTAATTGCTCCCACTTTCAATATGTATCTAGATCGAGACTTAGAGTCATCGGATCGGTGTCAAAACTTGCATCGATGTAACCCTTTACGACGAACCTTTTGTCACTTCCATAATCGAGAAACATATCCTTATTCCACTAAGGATAATTTTGACCATTGTCGATGATCTACTCCTAGATCACTATTGTACTCCTTGCCAAACTTCGGTGCGGGGTATACAATAGATCTGGTACACTGACATGGCATACTTTATAGAACCTATGGCTAAGGCATGAGGAATGACTTTCTTTCTCTTTCTATCTTCTGCGGTGGTCGGGTTTTGAGTCTTACTCAATTTCACACCTTGTAACACAGGCAAGAACTCTTTCTTTATTGTTCCATTTTGAACTACTTCAAAATCTTGTCAAGGTATGTACTCATTGAAAAAACTTATCAAGCATCTTGATCTATCTCTATAGATCTTGATGCTCAATATATAACAACTTCACGAGGTCTTTCTTTGAAAAACTCTTTCAAACACTCCTTTATGCTTTGCGAGAATAATTCTACATTATTTCGATCTACAATATGTCATTCACATATACTTATCGAAATGTTGTAGTGCTCCCACTCACTTTCTAGTAAATCAGGCTTCACCATAAGTGCATGTACAAAACTATATCTTTGATCAACTCATCAAAGCGTATATTCCAACTCGAGATGCTTGCACCAGTCCATAGATGGATCATTTGGAGCTTGCACACTTTGTTAGCTCCCTTTGGATCGAAAAAACCTTCTGGTTGCATCATATACAACTCTTCCTCCAGAAAACCATTCAGGAATGCAGTTTTTACATCCATTTGCCAAATTTCATAAATTGTGGCAATTGCTAACATGATTCGGACAGACTTAAGCATCGCTACAGTTGAGAAAATCTCATTGTAGTCAACATCTTGAACTTTGTCGAAAACCTTTTGCAACAAGTCGAGCTTTGTAGATAGTAACACTACTATCAGCGTCCGTCTTCCTCTTGAAGATCCATTTATTTTCTTTGGTTTGCCGATCATCGGGCAAATCCATCAAAGTCCATACTTTGTTCTCATACATGGATCATATCTCAGATTTCATGGCCTCAAGCCATTTTGCGAATCTGGGCTCATCATCGCTTCTTCATAGTTCGTAGGTTCATCATGATCTAGTAGCATGATTTCCGAACAGGATTACCGTACCACTCAGTGCGGATCTTACTCTGGTCGATCTCGAGGTTACGTAGTAACTTGATCTGAAGTTTCATGATCATCATCATCAACTTCCTCACTACTTGGTGTAGATGTCTCGAGAACCGGTTTCTGCGATGAACTACTTTCAAGTAAGGAGAAGGTACTATTACCTCATCAAGTTCTACTTTCCTCCCTCACTTCTTTGAGAGAAACTCCTTCTCTAGAAAGGATCCATTTTAACAACGAATGTCTTGCCTTCGGATCTGTGATAGAAGGTGTACCCAACAATTTCCTTTGGGTATTCTATGAAGCGCACTTCTCCGATTTGGGTTCGAGCTTATCGGGATGAAACTTTTCACATAAGCATCGCAACTCCAAACTTTAAGAAAGCGACAACTTTGGTTTCTTGCTAAACCACAGTTCATATAGTGTCGTCTCAGCGGTTTAGATGGTGCCCTATTTAGCGTGAATGCAGCTGTCTCTAATGCATGATCCCAAAAGCGATATTGGTAAATCGGTAGAAACATCATAGATTGTACTATATCCAATAAAATGCGGTTATGACGTTCGGACACACCATTATGATGTGGTGTTCGGTGGCATGAATTTGTGAAACTATTCCACATTGTTTTAATTGAAGACCAAACTCGTAACTCAAATATTTGTCTCCACGATCGGATCGTAGAAATCTTATTTTCTTGTCACGATGATTTTCCACTTCACTCTGAAATTCTTTGAACCTTTCAACTATTTCGGACTTATGTTTCATCAAGTAGATATACCCATATCTGCTCAAATCATCTTGTGAAGGTCGAGAAAATACGATACTTGCCACGAGCATCAACACTCATTGGATCGCATACATCGGTATGTATTATTTCCAATAAGTCGGTAGCTTGTTCCATTGTTCGGAGAAGCGGAGTTTTAGTCATCTTGCCCAAAAGGCACGGTTATAAGCATCAAGTGATTCATAATCAAGTGATTCCAAAATCCCATCGGCATGGAGTTTCTTCATCGCTTTACATAATATGACCTAAGCGGCGATTGCCACAAATAAGTTGCACTATCATTATTAACTTTGCATCTTTTGGTTTCAATATTATGAATATGTGTATCACTACGATCGAGATCCAATGAACCATTTTCATTGGGTGTGTAACCATATAAGGTTTTATTCATGTAAGCAGAATAACAGTTTATTCTCTTACTTAAATGAATAACGTATTGCAATAAACATGATCAAATCATATTCATGCTCAGCGCAAACACCAAATAACATTTATTTAGGTTCAACACTAATCCGAAAGTATAGGGAGTGTGCGATGATGATCATATCAATCTTGAAACTACTTTCAACACACATCGTCACTTCACCTTAACTAGTTTACATTTTATACGCAACTCCGTTTGAGTTACTACTCTTAGCAAGCGAACCAGTACCAAATACCGGGGGTTGCTATAAACACTAGTAAAGCACACATCAAACACATGTATATCAAATATACCCTTTTTCACTTTGCCATCCTTCTTATCCACCAAATATTTAGGGCAGTTCGCTTCGGTGACCATTTCCTTTGCGATTAAGCACTTTCGGTTTAGAGCTTTGGTTCAGCTTTGGGCTTCTTCGTGGGAGTGACAACTTGCTTGTCAATCTACTTGAAGTTCCCTTTCTTTCCTTTGCCCTTTTCTTGAAACTAGTGATCTTGTCAACCATCAACACTTGATGCTCTTTCTTGATTTCTACCTTCGTCGATTTCAACATCACGAAGAGCTCGGGAATCATTTTCGTCATCCCTTGCATACTATAGTTCATCACGAAGTTCTACTAACTTGGTGATGGTGACTAGAAAATTCTGTCAATCATATCTTATCTGGAAGATTAACTCCCACTTGATTCAAGCGATTGAAGTACCCGGACAATCGAGCACATGCTCACTAGTTGAGCGATTCTCCTCCATCTTTTAGCTATAGAACTTGTTGGAGACTTCATATCTCTCAACTCGGGTATTTGCTTGAAATATTAACTTCAACTCTGGAACATCTCATATGGTCCATGACGTTCAAACGTCTTTGAAGTCGATTCTAAGCCGTTAAGCATGGTGCACTAAACTATCAAGTAGTCATCATATTGAGCTAGCCAAGCGTTCATAACGTTTGCATACGCTCTGCAATAGGTACATCACCTAGCGGTGCATTAAGGACATAATTCTTACGTGCAGCAATGAGGATAAACCTCCGATCACGGATCGAATCCGCATCATTGCTACTAACATTTTTCAACACAATTTTCTCTAGGAACATATCAAAAACAAACATATGAAAGCAACAGCGCGAGCTATTGATCTACAACATAATTTGCAAAATACTACGGGACTAAGTTCATGATAAATTTAAGTTCAATTAATCATATTACTAAGAACTCCCACTTAGCAGACATCTCTCTAGTCATCTAAGTGATCACGTGATCCAAATCAACTAAACCATAACCGATCATCACGTGAGATGGAGTAGTTTTCAATGGTGAACATCTTATGTTGATCATATCTACTATATGATTCACGCTCGACCTTTCGGTCTCCGTGTTCGAGGCCATATCTGCATATGCTAGGCTCGTCAAGTTTAACTTGAGTATTCTGCGTGTGCAAAACTGGCTTGCACCCGTTGTAGATGGACGTGAGAGCTTATCACACCGATCATCACGTGGTGTGCAGGCACGACGAACTTTGCAGCGGTGCATACTCGGGAGAACACTTCTTGATAATTTAGTGAGAGATCATCTTATAATGCTACCGTCAATCAAAGCAAGATAAGATGCATAAAGGATAAACATCACATGCAAATCAATATAAGTGATATGATATGGTCATCATCATCTTGTGCCGTGATCTTCATCTCGCGGCACCACCATGATCACCATCGTCACCGTGCGACACCTTGATCTCCATCGTAGCATCGTTGTCGTCTCGCCAATCTTATGCTTCTCGACTATCTCTACCGCTTAGTGATAAAGTAAAGCATTACTGAGCGATTGCATTGCATACAATAAGCGACAACCATATGGCTCCAGCCGATTGCCGATAACCGGTTACAAAACATGATCATCTCATACAATAAAATATAGCATCACGTCTTGACCATATCACATCACAACATGCCTGCAAAAACAAGTTAGGCGTCCTCTACTTTGTTGTTGCAAATTTTACGTGGCTGCTACGGGCTTAAGCAAGAACCAGTCTCACCTCGCATCAAAACCACAGCGATACTTCGTCAAATAGACTCCGTTTAACCTTCTCAAGGACGGGCGTAGCCACTTTTCAGTTCAACTAAAGTGAGAGAGCAGGCACCCACGGTCACCTTTAAGCAGCGAGTGCTCGTGGCGGTGAAACCAGTCTCGCGTAAGCGTCTGGCGTAATGTCGGTCTGGGCGCTTCATCTCACAATACCGCTGAACCAAAGTATGACATCTTTGGTAGGTAGTATGACTTGTATCGCCCACAACTCACTTGTGTTCTACTCGTGCAAAACATCAAACCATAAAAAAACTGGCTCGGATGCCCTTTGTTGGGGAGCGTAGTAATTTCAAAAATTTTCCTCGCGCTGCGCAAGATCATGGTGATGTATAGCGAGAGGAGAGTGTTGTCTCGTACCCTCGTAGACCCGAAGCGGAGCGATCTGGCGTAGAGGAAGTAGTCGTGCGTTCTCCTCGCGATCCGACCGATCCGGCGCCGTTACTCCGGCGCCCCGAGTTCTTGACACGTACAGCTCGATGGCGTCCCTCGTACTCGATCCAGCGAGTGTCGAGGAGAGTTCGTCGACCTGACGGCGTGGTGGCGATCTTGATGTTTCACCGGCGCGGGAGCCGCCTAAGCTTGACAGTATAACCGAGGTGGAATATGGTGGAGGGGCACCGCGCACGGCTAAGGCGATCCGTAGATCAACTTGTGTCTCTTGTGTCTAGAGGTGCCTTGCCCCGTATATAAAGGAGCAAGGGGGGAGGTGCGGCCGGCCCTAGGAGGCGGCGCCAAGGGGTGTCCTACTCCCGGGAGTAGGACTCCCTCCTTCCTTGTTGGAGTAGGAGAAGGGGAAGAGGGGAGAGGAGGAAGGAAAGGGGCTGCACCCCTGTCCAATTCGGACTAGAGGGGCTCGCCCTTCTTCCTTTGGCCTCTTTCCCTTATTCCCGTATGGCCCAATAAGGCCCATATACTCCCGGCGAATTCCGTAACTCTCGGTACTCGAAAAATACCGAATGACTCGGAACCTTTCCGAACTCGAATATAGTCGTCAATATATCGATCTTTCGTCTCGACCATTTGAGACTCCTCGTCATGTCCCGATCTCATCCGGGACTCCGAACTCCTTCGGTACATCAAAACTCATAAACTCATAATATAGCATCGCCGAAACCTTAAGCGTGCGGACCCTACGGTTCGAGAACAATGTAGACATGACCGAGACCGTCTCGGTCAATAACCAATAGCGGGACCTGGATGCCCATATTGGTTCCTACATATTCTCTGAAGATCTTTATCGGTCGGACCGCATAACAACATCGTTGTTCCCTTTGTCATCGGTATGTTACTTGCGAGATTCGATCGTCGGTATCAATACCTAGTTCAATCTCGTTACCGGCAAGTCTCTTTACTCGTTCGTAATACATCATCTCACAACTAACTCATTAGTTGTAGTGCTTGCAAGGCTTAAGTGATGTGCATTACGAGAGGGCGAGAGATACCTCTCCAGAGCAATCGGAGTGACAAAACCTAATCTTGAAATCGCCAACCCAACATTTGCCTTTGGAGACACTGTAGTACTCCTTTATAATCACCCGATTACGTTGTGACGTTTGGTAGCACCAAAGTGTTCCTCCATTAGCAGGAGTTGCATAATCTCATAGTTACGAGGAACATGTATAAGTCATGGATAAGCGGTAGCAACATACTAAGCGATCGTGTGCTAAGCTAATGGAATGGGTCATGTCAATCAGATCATTCTACTAATGATGTGACCTTGTTAATCAAATAACAACTCTTTGTTCATGGTCAGGAAACATAACCATCTTTGATTAACAAGCTAGTCTAGTAGAGGCATACTAGTGACATAATGTTTTGTCTATGCATTCACACATGTATCATGTTTCCGGTTAATACAATTCTAGCATGAATGATAAACATTTATCATGAAATAAGGAAATAAATAATAACTTTATTATTGCCTCTAGGGCATATTTCCTTCACTTCAACGAACCACCGGTAGGATTGGAACAACAAATGAATTGATACGATAACAACAGAAGAGGAATGTTGAAAAACCACCGTAAGAATTGAAAATGATCGAAGTAGGGGTGCATCACCGGTAAGAATTAGCAAATGAACGAAGGTGCTTGAGACAAACTAGATACATGAGAACAAAGAGATCAAGAACTATTTAGAGGATATTCGATTGATGCACCGGCAATATAGGAGAATGATAACTGACAGCTGAGAATGAATAAACCTGAATTGATGGACTCCGGATGACAAACTGAGAAGACTCTTGAATATTTCACGATGGGTGAAAAATATTCTCTGTCGAAAACAATTATGAGAGGATGGCAACAAGCTAGCACCATGAATCTTGAAGAGAATGGAGCAAGATTAAAGAAACTCTTCTTCGTCTTCAAATGATGAGAAGTGACAACGAGAAACACCACCAAAATTATTGAGGCACACGGAAGAATCAAAAGTGAAGAGGTTGAGCCAACTATGAAAAGAATTTGAAAGATCTTGGAGAAAAGCATTTGGTGATGATAACTCATTCTTCGTCAAACTTGGAGAAGAATTTAGGATAGCTCTGGGAAAATAGAAGAGTCGGGTAAGATCACAGGAAAAGACACATGGGTTAGGGCCCACTCAAAAGAACACCGTTGAAAAGATTTAAAGAGATGTTGCACGGTTGAATTAAATGACTTGAATGAGATACCAATCTCGAAAGAGCTTGAGCGAATGCAGAGTGGAAACACGAATCTTCAAGATATCTTGAGCACTCCGGAAT